>QXTE01000132.1:1133254-1165780 GCA_003942145.1 Platysternon megacephalum | reverse complement strand
CCCCCCCCCCCCGCGGCAGCTCCCCGCCCCAGCTCACCTCCGCTCCGCCTTCTCCCTTGAGCACGCCGGCACCGCTCCACTTCTTCCCCCCTCCCAGGCTTGCAGCGCCAATCAGCTGTTTGGCGCCGCAAGCCTGGGAGGGGAGGAGAATTAGAGCGGGGGCGGCATGCTCAGGGGAGAAGGCGGAGCGGAGGTGAGCTGGGGCGGGGAGCAGTTCCCCTGCACGCCCTCCCCCCCCATTACTTGCTGCGGGCAGCCCTCCCCGCGCCCCCCTGCCCCAGCTCACCTCCACTCCACCGCCTCCCCTGAACACGCTTTTTGGCGCCCCCAACCACTTGGCGCCCTAGTTTGCCTAGTGGTTGCACCAGCCCTGAAGGAGGCTCAAACCCAGTCAGCTATGTGTAAGGAAAACCACAAACCCGGGGCTGAGGACTTGTCTGCATGGTGGGGTTATGTGCTGTACAGAGATGTGATTTCTAAACACACAAACATGTTATGCATGAATTAATCCATGTAGATAAGCCCCCCGTCATCTGAACACTTAAGTAAGAGTTTTACTTTACTCATTTGAGTAGCTCTAGTGACTTAACTGGATCCACTCACATGAGTAAAGTTAAGCTCATTCTTAAGTACTTGAAGGAGTGAGGGAACAGATTTTTTTTATTTTCATTCTTTTGATGGGGTTTTAATATTGTGTCCATTTTTATATAGTGAAATCTAGCCCTGTTGAAACTGGTTGGAGTTTTGCTGTTGGTTTCAACAGGATTTCACCTATTATATTTAAAGTATAAGTCAAAGTTCCTGTTTTCTAATGGGCAGACACATTTTATTACACTTACAAATACTTTTAGCAATTTTGGTTTTCTGAGGTAATATAAATCTGATAGTCTTTTTTTTTGTTTTACATTTTTAACTAGGAAAAACGGGGAATAATATAGTAGAATATGGCACATGGGAGTGGAATTTGCCTTTTTGCTATCACTTAATTGCAGGTTTGGAAGAAAAGGGAAGAAAAGTGGAAGTCAGATTTGGGTATTAGTATTAATTTGAATAATGCTATATACACTGTGTTTCACTCTCAGTATCATGAGTTCTACCTGGAATGAGTAAACATATGAACACTAATAATGAATATGAAAAAAAATCTCAGAAGCCTCAGAGTCTTTGACTTAGAGACCTATGCCATTTAGTAACATTCAGTGAGCCAATGCCAGTCAACAACTTGTGCTAAATTCAATTCAAAACACCAAAATGAAGAACTGTATGAATTTTATGTCATACTCTGTCTTCTAATTTATTAGACAGCACCATTTAACACCATCTTCCACATATATATAAATGTGTTCATCTATTAGATATATGTATTAGAAAAGTTGCCAAAGCCTAACATGAATACTTAGTCTATTTTTGGTATGTACATATATATTGATAGTTATTTTCCAAAAAAGGGTTCAAAACAGTCCTATATAAGAGGAATGCTGACAATTTTTATGTCTTTAATTGTACTAATTACACCTTGGCATTTTAACAATGTTCAATTACTGTGTTCACACTAAAAAATAAGAATCAGTCACTTAGGGCTGGTCTACATGGAAGCATCCAGGAAAATCCAAATCAACTAAAGGTCTGAATCTGAAGTAGATTAGTTAAACCACAGTAAATCCCTGTGTGGAAGCTGTTATTCAGAACTGAAGTGGCTTTAATTAGGTTTAGTTTAATTCACTTGAAAAATAATAAAATAAAATAAATGGACTTCCATGATTCTTTTTTTATAATATATAAGATTTCCTGGAGATTTTGGTGAGTTGATATGGGAATATTCAAGGTGTCAGAATTATTATAATTGGAAGATTTGTGGGGCATTGTCTTTTATTATTTATTAGTTTTTATTAGTGGATTGGGATTCAGCAGCGGGAATTTGCCTCGGACAATTGGATGGACATTTATTAATTTCACAAATATAAAAAGCAAACTAATAATAGGCACCTATAGTTTGAAGAGACATGATTTATATGGAAGTTAAGGACATCAATAACAATTTGATTTGTGTTTACCTACCATATATTTTATTCTCTCTGATATATCCCAGCATTCAATATTTTTTACTTATTTAAAAAGAAATCCATCTCTATGATAAGCTTCAAGTCTTGGAGCCATTCCTAAATTTTGTCAGATAATAAATATTAAAACTCAATGTGATACCATATGGTTTTCTGTGATATACTGTGACCTCCAATATTTACCAGAATGCTACAATTGCTAATTAAAAAATAGAACATATTGGACAAACATTCACTATTTTCATCTGAATGGCTTGAATATTTATGTGAAATAACCATTTTAATGAGTGACTTTGCCATGGAAAATAAAAATGTGTTCATGGTTCAATAATGTGTCTGAGACACATAACTAGACTTGACAGATTTTTAGCCTCTAATGTTTTAATCCTTCACTGCTATCACTGAAGCAATTTCTGCAAAACTAAATATTAATCTGAGGGTATCATTTTTGTTTACATCATCTGGGAAGGAGGATTCATGGCTTATCTTTTGTAAATTGCCATTATATAAAATTTTTAAAGCCATGTATTTCTACTAATAGCTTATATCATTGAACTGAATTCATTTTATGTTTTGATATGAATGAATGGTGCATTCTAAACATATGTTCCAAAAATCACTTCTGCGTGGGTTCACATTAATATTAAAAGTATATACAGCATACGTACCAGTAGTGAGTAGCAACTTTTGTGTAAGCCAGCTATGAATGGACAGGAGAAAATACGCTTTTTGTTGATAAATGAAGAAAATATGTGTGGTCAACACTGAAGTGTATATTTGGTATGTTTGGTCAATACTGAAGTGTATCATTGTCAGCATGCCTCTTATATAGGACTGTTTTGAACCCTTTTTTTGGAAAATAACTATCATATGTATATCACATAATAACTATGTACATACCAAAAATAGACTAAGTATTCATGTTAGGCTTTGGCAACTTTTCTAATACATATATCTAATAGATGAACACATTTATATATATGTGGAAGATGGTGTTAAATGGTGCTGTCTAATAAATTAGAAGACAGAGTATGACATAAAATTCATACAGTTCTTCATTTTGGTGTTTTGAATTGAATTTAGCACAAGTTGTTGACTGGCATTGGCTCACTGAATGTTACTAAATGGCATAGGTCTCTAAGTCAAAGACTCTGAGGCTTCTGAGATTTTTTTTCATATTCATTATTAGTGTTCATATGTTTACTCATTCCAGGTAGAACTTATGATACTAAGAGTGAAAGCAAGTTTTAATAGTTTATTTTTAAAATTGATCTTTCCCCAAACCCCCCTCCATTTTTAAGGAACATCTGACACTATTTCATAAGAAAATCTTGGATCTAACCTGATAAAATATTCTTTATGTATTTGTTTATATCATAGTAAGAGTTAACTAGTATAACAGATTGACATGGCATAACTCCTATGGTGTACATTTTAAATTCTAAATAACTAGATTGCTTGAGCCCCATCATCATAGCAGATGTGTACACGTTTAACTCCTGTTGAATCAATCGCAATTGTGTGCACATCTCCTGGAATGATTGGGCCCATTATAGTCAAAATGTATTAAAATATTTCTTAATACCTTAGGCCCACATCCACAAAAGGACTTGAGGAAGAGGCAACTGTTCTTTAGCCCAGTTTGGTAGTGCACTCACTAGGGTGACCAGACAGCAAGTGTGAAAAAACGGGACAGGGGGTGGGAGGTAATAAGCGCCTATAGAAGAAAAAGCCCCAAATATCGGGACTGTCCCTATAAAACAGGGACATCTGGCCACCCTAGCACTCACCCAGGATGTGGGACACCTCAGTTTAATTCCTCCGTCTGCCCAACAAAGATAAGGTATTTGAACAGGGGTTTCCTACCTCTCTGGCTAGGACACTCACCTGTAGGCTATGGGATATCCTGAAGTGGGTCTTTGTCTCTCCTGTTGTAGGTGTTCCACTTTGTATAAATAAGTAAATATGCATTAGGCCAGAGAGAGAGAACATGAATGACTCTAGCCCCAACTGAATTAAAGACTATAAGGAAGACCTCCTCCTCTTCTCTCCCCCAGCCATTTTGTATGGAGTTGAACATGTGACACTATCTTTCTTGAAAGAAATGGCTTAGGTACCTAAGGCACCTGACTCCAGGAAGAGCGTTCCCAGTTGTGGAC
Source organism: Platysternon megacephalum (assembly GCA_003942145.1). NCBI lineage: Eukaryota > Metazoa > Chordata > Testudines > Platysternidae > Platysternon > Platysternon megacephalum. The sequence goes on along the minus strand of QXTE01000132.1, from coordinate 1,161,561 downwards.
CTAAAACAGTATTAGCTGCCTCCCCCCAGTTTGGACTTAGGTGCTTAACTCACTGAGATGGACAGAGTATAGGACACGCCCCTCTGTTCAGCACCTGCTAATGCAGGGGTGGGCAAACTTTTTGGCCTGAGGGCCACATCGGGGTTGCAAAACTGTATGGAGGGCTCGGTAGGGAAGGCTGTGCCTCCCCAAACAGCCTGGCCCCCGCCCCCTATCCAACTCCTCCCACTTCCCGCCCCCTGACTGCCCCCCTCAGAACTTCCCAACCCATCCAACTCCCCGCCCCCCCCCAGCTCCTTGTCCCCTGACCGCCCCCTCCTGGGACCCCTTGCCCCTTATCCAACCCCCCCCGGGACCCCAGCCCCTATCCAACCCCTCCTGCTCCCTGACTGCCCCAACCCCTATCCACCCCCCCGCCCCCTGACAGGCCTGCTGGGACTCCCACGCTTATCCAACACCTCCCCCCCCATTACCTGACCACCGCCCCCCCCCGAAACTCCGCCTCATCCAACTGCCCCCTGCTCCCTGTCCCCTGACTGCCCCCCAGGACCCCCTGCTCCCCGCCCCCTTACCATGCTGCTCAGAGCAGCATGTCTGGCAGCCGTGCAGTCTGGCAGGAGCCAGACACGCTGCCGCACTGCCCTGCAAGAGCGTGCAACCCCGCCGCCCAGAGCGCTGCCTGCACGGTGGCATGGCTGCGGGGGAGGGGGGACAGTGGGGGAGGTGCCGGGGGCTAGCCTCCCCAGCCGGGAGCTCAAGGGCTGGGCAGGACGGTCCTGCAGGCCGGATGTGGCCCGCGGGCCGTAGTTTGCCCACCTCTGTGCTAGTGGCTAGCTTATGTGGCTTCCCACTTAATTCTGGCTTTTGTGATTTGCATTTGTAGGTGTCCGTGGTCCCCTTGCATTGTATAAGGACCCAAGGTCCCTAACCCAGTGTTTGTGGATTCCACTGGGGGGTTGTCTACATTGAGTTTTAAAATCCATGGCAGTAAGTCTCAGAGCCTGAGTTGAGAGGTTCAGGCTTGCATTACAGTGCTAAAAACATGTGTATACACATTGCAGCTCAGGCTGGAGTGTGAGCTCTGAAGCCTACCTCCCTTCTCTGGCTTTAGAACCCAAGCTCCCACTTGAGCTGCAATGTCTACACAGCTGTTTTTACTGCTGTAGCGTGAACCCAAGTTTATAGACCCAGACTCTGAGATTCACTGCATCAGGTTTTAAAATACAGTGTTGGCATACTTTGGGTGGCTAGGTGGCTAAAAGTTAGGCAAGTAAGTCCTTTCCCTAATCATGAATGAAAGCTACAGTTCTGTCCTGTACTAAGATGTGTATTTCCAGGGGTGTGGAAATATTAGGGCCAAATTTTCCTTTGGAATGAAGCTGGGAGATCCCATTGAATTTAGTTTGGGTTGAACAATGAATGAACAAATGCAGAGCTTGACACTTTTTGGTAACACTTGAAAAGCTTAATTTCTGTGGCATTTGTTACAGTGTTAATCAGGATAAATCATAGAATATAGGGTTGGAAGGGACCTCAGGAGGTCATCTAGTCCAACTCCCTGCTCAAAGCAGGACCAATCCCCAACTAAATCATCCCAGCCAGGGCTTTGTCAAGCCTGACCTTAAAAACCTCTAAGGAAGGAGAGTCCACCACCTCCCTAGGTAACCCATTCCAGTGCTTCACCACCATCCTAGTGAAAACGTTTTTCCTAATATCCAACCTAAACCTCCCCCACTGAAACTTGAGACCATTACTCCTTGTTCTGTCATCTGCTACCACTGAGAACAGTCTAGATCCATCCTCTTTGGAACCCCCTTTCAGGTAGTTGAAAGCAGCTATCAAATCCCCCCTCATTCTTCTCTTCTGCAGACTAAACAATCCCAGTTCCCTCAGCCGCTAGTCATAAGTCATGTGTTCCAGCCCCCTAATCATTTTTGTTGTCCTCCGTTGGACTCTTTCCAATTTTTCCACATCCTTCTTGTAGTGTGGGGCCCAAAACTGGACACAGTACTTCAGATGAGGCCTCACCAATGTTGAAGAGAGGGGAATGATCACGTCCCTCGATCTGCTGGCAATGCCCCTACTTATACAGCCCAAAATGTTATTAGCCTTCTTGGCAACAAGGGCCCACTGTTGACACATATCCAGCTTCTCGTCCACTGTAACCCCTAGGTCCTTTTCTGCAGAACTGCTGCCTAGCCATTCGGTCCCTAGTCTGTAGCAGTGCATGGGATTCTTCCGTCCTAAGTGCAGGACTCTGCATTTGTCCTTGTTGAACCTCATCAGATTTTTTTTGGTCCAATCCTCTAATTTGTCTAGGTCCCTCTGTATTCTATCCCTACCTTCCAGCGTTATCTACCACTACTCCCAGTTTACTGTCATCTGCAAACTTGCTGAGGGTGTAATCCACGCTATCCTCCAGATAATTAATGAAGATATTGAACAAAACCGGCCCCAGGACCGACCCTTGGGGCACTCCGCTTGATACTGGTTGCCAACTAGATATAGAGCCATTGATCACCACCCATTGAGCCCGATGATCTAGCCAGCTTTCTATCCCCCTTATAGTCCATTCATTCAGCCCATACTTCTTTAACTTGCCAACAAGAATACTGTGGGAGACCGTATCAAAAGCTTTGCTAAAGTCAAGGAATAACACATCCACTGCTTTCCCCTCATCCACAGACCCAGTTATCTCCTCATAGAAGGAAATTAGGTTAATCAGGCATGACTTGCCCTTGGTGAATCCATGCTGACTGTTCCTGATCACTTTCCTCTCCTCTAAGTGCTTCAAAATTTATTCCTTGAGGACCTGCTCCATGATTTTTCCAGGGACTGAGGTGAGGCTTACTGACCTGTAGTTCCCCGGATCCTCCTCCTTCCCTTTTTTAAAGATGGGCACTACATTAGCCTTTTTCCAGTCATCCGGGTCCTCCCCCGATCGTCATGAGTTTTCAAAGATAATGGCCAATGGCTCTGCAATCACATCCACCAACTCCTTTAGCACTCTTGGATGCAGCGCATCCAGCCCCATGGACTTGTGCTCGTCCAGCTTTTCTAAATAGTCCTGAACCACTTCTTTCTCCACAGAGGGCTGGTCAACTCCTCCCCATGCTGTGCTGCCCAGTGCAGTAGTCTGGGAGCTGGCAAATCATGTAATGTAACTGTTAAAATATGCAGAAAATTTATCTGTGTGGCTGCTGAGTCTCTAGAAATCCAATTTCCTATTCTCAGCAGCTACAAAAACAGTTTGTCTTTGAGAAAGATTCAGTCCCCTCACTAGATTTCACAGAATTCAACATTAGGGGTGACCCCAAAATACCCCTTCCTCTGTGGCTTAGGCTGACTCTACCCAGCCACATTGCCATGCATGCACAAGGTCTCCTGATCGTCTTCTGTGGATGTGCTTTAGCTTGCTGATTTTTAGGTGCCAGCCACAGAGAAGAATGGGGCCATACAAAATTAGCACCCCAACAAAAACCGCACAGAAGAAATAAATAAACCAGCCACTCAAGCTCTCTAAAAATGGAAGAAGCTCCCACAATACAATGTGTTCAGTGGAGGGAGAGGCTCCTTGTCATACTTCTTAACTGTGGCCTAACACATCCTTCCTATTGACTCATCCCTCACTTCACTCTCCAGTATTAGTGCTGGTATGGTCTCCATATTCCTCACCATTTGACATGAGACAGAACTATCATTGATTCCTATCGACAGCCATGAAGGGGTTGGCACAAGGCTGTGCTAACTCTTAGAAGTTGCACAGTTAAAGTGGGTTTGGCTGGATGAAATGACTGAGAATAGATAACGTTTTGGAGACTGAGTCAAATTGTTACATAAATTAAATAAATAGAAATTAAGATTCCTTGGAGTTGAATAATTGGGCAGCATTAACAAATCATTAACTTGATTAATATAACTCCCCAGCAGTCTATGAGTCCAAACCTTTGCCTTGGCACAGGTTGACATGCCACAGAACTAGTATCTGTCAGGGAAGAAGGGAGGATATCTTTGGAGGGCCTGGAAGCAGCAGAGAGATGCAGCTGGATTGGGTCCTTTGACAGGATTTCAGCTTCTTCACAACATTAATATGTCAATATTTTGAAATGTTCCAAAAGGCTAGCTCTGGGTGCGTCAAATCTGCTCTTTTGAATTGTGTTTTCTCAGCTGAAAAAGTCTTAGAAACGAATATTTGAATTAGCAACCACATTTAAAAAAACACCATTTTGTGTGTTAGGTGAAATATTGATTTCCATTCATTTGGATTCCATTCATATGGCTTCTGTGTCATTTAACAAATGCACTACTTACTGATTTATAAGAATTGACCTCTTCAGACTGAAAGATCCAAGACAAATTGCAATTGACAGTACTGTAAAGGAGTCTAAATTATTTTCTTTCATGAGCAATCTGAAAAATGGATGCACAGTTGATGTTAGTTGTAAAAGGAACTGGGTTTTTACAAGAGCATAAATAGGAACCGAATAACAAAATAGATAGTTGAACGAAAGTAATTTTAAGCATTTTTTTATATGTTTAATTAAATCCCAATAATTGTTACGTTTTACACGTGGAGGTCTTCTAGAAATATCAATTTTATACAATTAAGATGTCATTTAAATGCATGAAACAAATTCCCTGCTTCAAAGCTGTGACTTTGTCAAAAATATTATGCTCTCTGTATGACCTTTGTTTTAAAGCACTAATGTATTGGGAGAAGCTCTGAGAAAATGTGTTTAGCTCAGCAACCACTTGAGCCACTTGGTGAGATTCCATTTAAGCTTAATTTCCTAATTGAATTTAGAGATGGTCCCTGCCAAGCAATGTTTGGAAACTAAATCTGTTTTAAACATTTTTTCAGAGTTCCTAATGCTGAATTCATATATTACCGTAAAAGGTAACTATCTTTTTTTAACTCTGGAGTATCAAATCTAAGCAATAAAAATATTCTGGGTTTTTTTCATTCTACAACATAAATGTGTCAGGAATATACATGTTAACAATTTAAAATTAAGTATTTTATCCTGAAGAGTTTAACATAATAACCATTTTGATTTATATGGAATTTTGTATGGTTTCTGTGTTATGAGCATATGCTGTTTGCTTGAAGCTCACTATAGGTATCTGAGCCTTATGGAATCCCAGTAGGGATAGAGGTCTGTCTGTCTGTCTGTCTCTCTCTCTCTCTCTCTCTCTCTCTTTCCCTCCTCCCCCCCTTCCTCCAGTACATATACACATACCAAATGAAAGCATCCATCATGAAATTCTTTTAAATAGTAATTTTAATCTTAGGATTCTAAAGGAATATCAATTAAATTTAAAGCATAAAAATCCTTTTAATTATCTTTGTTAAATCATCATGCTAAGGGGTTTAAACTTTTAATTTAACAGCAAATAAAGAAGCTGGATTTTTTTAGTTAAAGTTATCAAACCAGAAATATATTAAATTGATGGGTACAAAATGGCAAAATAGACATAGTTGTGATGATGATATTTATGGAATTTAATTTTTCAGAATGGTAACTACATTTTATGGAAAATATAGCGTACTGTAAAGAATGGGATGTGGAGTAGGAGACCTTACCCAGCTCACCTCCAGCCTCCCTAGCACAAGTGAGCAAGGAGAAGAAGCCATTGCAGTCAGCTATTGGTAGTAGGACACTGCTCCAGCTCATGAACTTGCCCTTCTCCCACTCTGAGGTAAAGGGCACAGAAGTTGTAGTATGACAGTGGGCAGGAGATGCCAGAGTACCTTGCCCTTGGCTTGAGAACTCTTCTATTCCAACCATTGGGAAGCAGGAAGGAAAGCTGCAAAGATCAACTGTTGGCCCAAATACCAGGGAGACTATTCTATACTTGGACTTCTCTGGGATTATTTTGAATGCCTCTTTCTGTTTCTTCAGATGTGTTTCGTATCACATCTGATGAAGAGACAGACATGGACTGTTGGCCTGTGGTAGTATGGGGATGTGTCATCTACAGGGCCAGGTTCCTGAAATGAAGGAAGAGGTAGGGGAATGGTTTTAAAACGAAACAACAAAAAATACAGGAATTGAACAAACATGCTGTCACGCTGTCTGAAGTGGCTCACAACTTAAAGTGCCAATCTCAGGTCAGACTGTCAGAAAACAGGGCAGACACCCCAAAACTGGTGGTATATTCTATAATTAGATTTCACCAAGCCAGTAACACACATGCACTCCTGGATTACTATATTAGCTTTACCATAGAGTCACAAACAGTGCCCATAGGCTCTCCAGTGCATGTTGCCACCCAGACAAACTAGACTTTGTGATGAAAGGTTATTAAAACAAAAAATCATCTCACATTAGGCTACTCCCAAACCCAAAGGATTGGTCACTTACCCCAGATCAATGGATACTCTCGATCTCACACCAGAGACAGCTCTGGCAGTCACTTTCTCTAGTAAACTAAGTAAATATTAATTAGCTAAGAAAGAGAGATGAAAAAGTCAGTTTGTTAGTACAAAATGTTAACAGAGTCCTAGTAATATAGATTTCCAAAAGTTCCTCAGGGTTATCCAGAGAAATTCTGGGGATCTCTGTCCACTTCTTCAGTATTCATTCCTATTAGATACAGGATTGTTCCCTGCATCCATTCTTATCGCTGTCTTCACTGGAAAGCAATCCGGCAAGTGTTTCCATCACAGCACGGGTTTTTTCCTCTGACTAAATGCCGACTGCATCTATGGATTTCCCATTGTCGAACACAATGACCCATGCTTTGAAGTTAGTATGCTTCATTTACAGTTCCAAGGCTTCAATCCTGTTTGATGGGCAAGCCAATTAGAGATATACAGGATGTGTTTAGTTACAGCAATATAAATAATCTTTCATTAGTTTTCAGGCAGTGTACCCATTAAGTAAATTCTCGCTAACATATATTTTTGATCTAGGGTTAATTAAGTACAGGATATACATAATGTAATGCGATAGTAAACAGGTTATAGGTAAGTGAAGACAATAACATTAACATTTCTTTGATATCCACACACAAGTGAATTGGCCTTTGGCTTTGATTTGATCTGGTCTGTCAGCATCACACATACTATAAACTATTAAAAAAAAACAAAATAAAGACAAACAGGAAAGGCAAACTTATTTAGGAAAATAAAAGCAAAAAGTTGGAGCTAGAAAAAAAGTTATCTGCTGAATCACTTTGGTTTTTCAGGTAGATGCAGCTATGTATTTTACTTAGGTGTATACATATTTGGTGCACCGGAGCCGGAGAACTTTGCCTAGCAATGCCTATAGAGGCAGCCTTCGTGCCTTTCGGCCCTAGCCCCTCATCTGGCCATATAAGGATGTTGCCACCCAGACCCCTTCAGTTCCTTCTCACCAACGGTGGCTTGAGTTGGAGCTCCATGTGATGTTTTTCACCTTTCACTTTTGGTCTCAGTTTCTGATAAAAAATTCTTGTATGTATTATTTAGTGCAGGGATCGGCAACCTTCGGAATGCAGTCCCTCAGGGTAATCTGCTGGCAGGCCGTGAGACATTTTGTTTACATTGACTGTCCGCAGGCATGGCCCCCTGCAGCTCCCAGAGGCCGCGGTTCACCGTTCCCGGCCACTGAGATGGTCAATGTAAACAAAATGTCTCATGGCCCACCAGTGGATTACCCTGATGGGCCGTGTGCCAAAGGTTGCCAACCCCTGATTTAGTACTACTAGGTTAGTGTTACTTTAATAGTAATTTGAATAGTTGCCCTCACCAGGGTTCAAACATTGTCCTGTGTGTGTAGGGGCATCCCTAACAGTGATCACCACATAAGATGCTTGTTGTGTTTTGCAGAAGGACACATTAAAGACCGTGGCTGACTGGCAGCTGTTTAGGATGAAGACACTGTTCCTCAAGTAGGTTCAGTCTCTACTGGCTTTGGAGGCTGTAGGGGTCCCTTTCAGCATCAGGGGCAGGTTTTCTACTTGTGGTATTTCCTGGTTCCCAAGCCCAAAGGAGGGATGAGACCTATCTTGATCTCCACAATTTCAACAAATACATCAGATATGTGAGCTATCCTCCCCAGCTATCCTATCAGATCAACTGGTTTGCCGCCTTGGACCTTCAGGAGGCTTATTTCCACATAGCAATTCTCTGAACAGGAGGTTTCTTCAGGTTGTTGTGGTGGATCAGCACTACCAGTACACCGTTCTGCCTTTCAGTCTGTCTTCTGGTTGTGGTGACTGTGTACCTCTGGAAGAGGGGAATTCATACCTTCCCATATCTGGACAATAAGCTGCTGAGGGGCAAGTCCAGAGAGCAAATCCTTTTGTCATGTCCAGTTGACACTATTCCTACTTGATTTTCTAGGCTTCATCCTAAACATCTGCCAGTCAACATTGGTTCCAACTCAGAATCTAAGTGTTTGAGAGCATTTCTCCTGACCTAGCCATTCCAGGTGATTCGCCTCCTTGTTAGGAACTGCAGTCTCAACCCTCAACCACAGCCCAGGTTGCTAGGCCACATGGCTGCATGTACTCAGGTAGTCCAATATGCTAGGCAGAGCCTACATCCTCTTCAGATGTGGCTGAAGTTGGTCTGTCATCCAAATGTTCATCCCTTGGACACACTGGTCCGACTTTCTGCACCGATTGTGGACTGCTTCTGGTGGTGGATGGTTCAGGACGATGTGTGCCGGGGCATTTCCTTAACTCAGTTTCCACTGACCGTGACTGTTGTCACCAATGCTTCCTTAATAGATTGGGGAATGCATCTGGGATTGCTAGAAGTTCAAGGCCAGTGGTTGGAACAGGAAGCTTCTCTGCATATCAATGTCCTGGAGCTTTGTGCCATCTACAATGCCTGCCAGACCTTTAAAGATCACATCAGGGACTCAGCAGTTCTCATATTCATATTAATCAACAGTATCACCGTGATATAATGGGAACAGACGAGGGAAGACACTCCAGTGTGCTGTGTCAGCAGGCGATCAGGCTCTGGCAATTTTGTGTTAAAGAGAACATTACACTTGTGGTCAATCACTCACCAGAATCACCTGATGGATCACCTCAGCAGAAATTTCTTCCTGAGTCACGAATGGACCCTGAAGCCAATTATACTGTGGTCCATTTTTGCAGTTTGGGACATCCCAACAATTGACCTATTTGTCATGAGAAACAACAAGCAATACTGATGGTTTTGCTCTTGAAGAGTTCTCATTCCTGGCTCCTTGACCAGTGCTTTTCATCTGAGCTGGGAATCACCACTCCTATATGCTTTTTCTCCAATTCCAGTTATCCCACAAGTCATTCCCAAGCTGGAATTGGACTGTGCCAAGCTCATTCTCATTGCTCCAGCATGGCCAAGACAAAGTTGATTCTCTGTTTGTCCTTCCATATCCCTTCTTCTTCATCCTGATCTCCTGATTCAGCATCACAGTCAGATTTTGCATCCAGCACTCAGATTCCTAAATCTCACAGTGTGGATGCTGCATGATTAGATGATGATGAGGAAAGATGTTCTGAAGTGATCTGGCAAGTCTTGCTCAATAGTAGGAAGTCTCATAGACTTTAAGGTCAGAAGGGACCATTATGATCATCTAGTCTGACCTCCTGCATGATGCAGGCCACAAAAGCTGACCCACCCACTCCTGAAATAATTCTCTCCCTTGACTCAGCTGTTGAAGTCCCCAAATCATGATTTAAAGACTTCAAGTTGCAGAGAATCCTCCAGCAAGTCACCCCTGCCCCATGCTGCGGAGGAAGGCGAAAAACCTCCAGGGCCTCTGCCAATCTACCCTGGAGGAAAATTCCTTCCCGACCCCAAATATGGCGCTCAGCTGAACCCCGAGCATGCGGGCAAGACTCTCCAGCCAGACACTCAGGAAAAAGACTTTTAATATCCCATCATTGACCATTGGTACTAATTACCAGTGATGGCACGTTATTGACCTATTGACTAAGATCATGTTATCCCATCAAACCATCCCCTCCATAAACTTATCAAGCTTAATCTTAAAGCCAGAGAGGTCTTTCGCCCCCACTGTTTCCCTCGGAAGGCTGTTCCAGAACTTCACTCCTCTGATGGTTAGAAACCTTCGTCTAATTTCAAGCCTAAACTTCCCGACGGCCAATTTATATCCATTTGTTCTCGTGTCCACATTAGTACTGAGCTGAAATAATTCCTCTCCCTCCCTGGTATTTATCCCTCTGATATATTTAAAGAGAGCAATCATATCTCCCCTCAGCCTTCTTTTGGTTAAGGTAAACAAACCGAGCTCCTCAAGTCTCCTTTCATACGACAGGCTTTCCATTCCTCGGATCATCCTAGTGGCCCTTCTTTGTACCCGTTCCAGTTTGAATTCATCCTTCTTAAACATGGGAGACCAGAACTGCACACAGTACTCCAAATGAGGTCTCACCAATGCCTTGTATAACGGGACTAGCACCTCCTTATCTCTACTAGAAATACCTCGCCTAATGCATCCCAAGACCGCATTAGCTTTTTTTACGGCCACGTCACATTGCCGACTCATAGTCATCCTGCGATCAACCAGGACTCCGAGGTCCTTCTCCTCTTCCGTTACTTCCAACTGATGCGTTCTCAGCTTATAACTAAAATTCTTGTTAGTCATCCCTAAATGCATAACCTTACACTTCTCACTATTAAATTTCATCCTATTACTAATACTCCAGTTTACAGGGTCATCCAAATCTCCCTGCAGGATATCCCGATCCTTCTCCGAATTGGCAATACCTCCCAATTTTGTGTCATCCGCAAACTTTATCAGCCCCCTCCTACTTTTGGTTCTGAGGTCAGTAATAAATAGATTAAATAAAATTGGACCCAAAACCGAACCTTGCGGAACTCCACTGGTAACTTCCCTCCAACAAGTGGAGTGACCTCTTTGGCCAAGAGGAAGTAGTTCTTGATATGGGCATTAGCCCGGCACTGTAATTGGAAGCTGACTTGTATCCAGGGCATCTTGGAATACCTTTTACACCTTCAGTCTTCTGGTCTCAGGCTTACTTCATTGAGAATCCATTTGGTGGTGATTTTGTGTTTCATTCGCCCATCCATGGGAAGTCAGCGTTTTCAAATCCCATGAAACTGAGATTCTTGAAAGGAGTCACTCATCTCCCCCTGCCAGTTAAATTCCTGTCAGATGATTCCTTTGTGGGATCTTAATACTGTCTTAGCGGCTCTCATGGGGCCTCTGCCAACTTTTTTTCCCTCCCTTCTGTGTCAAAAAACTGCCTTCCTTGTGGTGATGATAATGCCTGCAAGGACGATGAGTGATTTGCAGTCTTTGAAGGCAGAGCCAATTTACATGCAATTTTCTAAGGACAAAATAACCCTGCAGCTGCATCCTAAGATTTTATCCAAAGTGGTTTCCCAGTTTTGATAGAACCAAGCTGTATATTTACCACTGTTCTTCCCTAAGTCATACTCAACCCCAAAGGCACAACCTCATCACACAGTGGATGTCAGGCAATGTTTAGCTTTGTAGCTAGATAGGACCAAACCTTCTCACTCCTCATCCCATTTGTTTGTCTCATATGCAGACTCGGTGAAGGGTGAAGTGGTCTCTTCACAAACTGTCTTCAGGTGGATAACTTCCTGTAGACAGGATAAGAATTAGCCCAGACTATGCCTCCTTAAAGTGACCTCCTACAATTCTGAAGCACTTAGAGGAGAGGAAAGTGATCAGGATGGATTCACCAAGGGCAAGTCATGCCTGACTAACCTAATTGCCTTGTATGAGGAGATAACTGGCTCTGTGGATGAGGGGAAAGCAGTGGATGTGTTATTCCTTGACTTTAGCAAAGCTTTTGATAAGTCTCCCACAGTATTCTTGCCGGCAAGTGAAAGAAGTATTGGCTGGATGAATGGACTATAAGGTGGATAGAAAGCTGGCTAGATCGTCGGGCTCAATGGGTGGTGATCAATGGCTCCATGTCTAGTTGGCAACCGGTATCAAGCGGAGTGCCCCAAGGGTCGGTCCTGGGGCCGGTTTTGTTCAATATCTTCATTAATGATCTGGAGGATAGCATGGATTGCACCCTCAGCAAGTTTGCAGATGACACTAAACTGGGAGGAGTGGTAAATATGCTGGAAGGTGGGGATAGGATACAGAGGGACAAATTAGAGGAGTGGGCCAAAAGAAACCTGGTGAGGTAGAGTCCTGTAGTTAGGACGGAAGAATCCCATGCACTGCTACAGACTAGGGACCGAATGGCTAGGCAGCAGTTCTGCAGAAAAGGACCTAGGGGTTACAGTGGACGAGAAGCTGAATATGAGTCAACAGTGTGCCCTTGTTGCCAAGAAGGCTAATGGCATTTTGGGCAGTATAAGTAGGGGCATTGCCAGCAGATCGAGGGACGTGAACATTCCCCTCTATTCGACATTGGTGAGGCCTCATCTGAAGTACTGTGTCCAGTTTTGGGCCCCACTCTACAAGAGGGATGTGGAAAAATTGGAAAGAGTCCAACGGAGGACAACAAAAATGATTAGGGTNGACAAAGCCCTGGCTGTGATGATTTAGTTGGGAATTGGTCGTGCTTTGAGAAGGGGGTTTGACTAGATGACCTCCTGAGGTCCCTTCCAACCCTGATATTCTATGATTCTATGATGTGAGCTCATTCCATGAGAGCCCAGGCAACATAGTCGGCATTTCTAAGTGACATTCCTATATTGAATATTTGCAGGGATGCTGGTTGGTCTTCTGTGCATAATTTTACAAACCACTATTCCATTGCTGCTGCATCCAGATCAGGTGTAAGCTTTGGAAAGGCAATCCTGCAGTGCTTTTTTAAATAGACTTCAAGCCCCACCACTTATGAGTACTGCTTGTGAGCTACCTAAGTAGCAAGAAGAAAAAATGGTTACCTACCTGTAACTGTTGTTTTTCGAGATGTGATGAAGACATATTCCATGACCCACTCTCCGTCCCTGCTTCGGAGTCTGTACTTCTGACATTTGGTGTGAAGGAACTCAGGAGGTTAGGGAAGTACTGTCCTTATGAGTAGTGCTAGGCACAGTTCTTTGGCTCCAGTGTGCTGGGCGTGTTCACACCCAAGTGGAATACATGTCTGCATCACATCTTGAAGAACAACAATTACAGGTGGGTAACCTTTTTTTGTTTCATCTGTTCATTATAACATGTTTCAACCTAAATTTTACATTTTTTTGCCATAATTCAGCAGCCATTCTGTGTGTGAAACTTCTCTAGATTTCAGTGGGAGTCTTGCACACAGACCTCTGTGGAAGCAGGACCAGACCTCTGATTATAAACTTGTTGGGGCATCTGTGAGCCCTAATAACTTATATAACCTAATAACCTAATAACTGTTACATTAAGGCCAAGTTTTCAAACTTGAATGTCTGATTAAGCACCTAAATCCATGTTTAGCACCTAAATGAAAGTGGCCTGACTTTCAAAAGCTCTGAGCACCTATAGGTCCCAGTGACTTCAATGAATTAATTTATACTCGGCAGTTAGGACTTATTAAATCTAAAGATAAAACAAATCAATAAACCCTTGCCAAGCACGGGTAGGGGCAATGGGAGTGTTATATATAAAAATATTTAGAAAAAACCCACAATCATTTGCCTAGGAATTGGTTAAGGATGAGTCACTCCAAACTAAAAGGCACCTTAATAAACTCAGGATGGCAAATGAAAAGTGTATGAAAAGAAGGGCAAATGTAGACTGGCAGGTACACTAGACTGACAAATATATAGGTGTATACTGTACACTAACACAAAACAAAGGATTGCTTTTTTTACTTGTTTAAGCTTTAGGATAACGTTGTTCTAAAGTGTACAAAAGTGCACAAGTCAGTTAACAGAAGTCCTAGAAAGATGTGGGGCCAGATCTGGCTCCCTTGTGTAAGGCATCCAGATACTGGCAAAGAGGAGAGCTCATAGCTGGTGAAAAGCTGATATAGCCAGTTCCTGTGTCCCTTGTCCCTTCCCATCCTAGTGCACGGGGCGTGACTAGAGCAGTGCTGCACTCTCAGTTATCAGCTGGTGGATGTTCACTTGGGGACCATTGCCTGTTGGCATAGGTTAGAGTAGCTGTGAAGATGCTCTCATCTACACACGATAATATACTGGAACTGCACAAGGCAGAAAATCCAATAGCTATAACAGATACTCCTGACAGCCTGCTCCTCCCTGCTGTACTGAGAGGATCTAGTCTGTGTTACTTATCCCATAGATTTTAGTTTGCTTTATCTGTGGTACAACGTGTGAAGATGACACAGTAGGGGAGGGATGAGGGAGAGAGATGATGAGGGCAACAGCAATATGATTGTGCGATTGCACATTTTATATGTAGATGGTTTGGTGGTTCAGTTAATTTTTCTATGTAAAAATAAGAAAGATACCTTTTCATCTTTGGAAATTTTAAACAATTTTAAGTGAAAGTAGCACAGAAGAAAAATAGCACAGGCAGTGGTAGTGCAGTGTTCCCTCATGCTGCTCTGCTAATCTGTTTGAGAGATCCCCCCTGAGGAGGCAGGGTATGTGACATACTGCAACTGCATGCCAAATCTTTGGGGACTATATTGTATTAAGTGTCTGGATATTTTATGTATGCAACTCTGGGGGAGCGGTTGCCACAGCTCCACCAGGAACTAAGAAAAGTAGGGGTTGATTAAGGTAAATCACTCAGGTTGTCACACAAGCCCCCCCCTCCCCCACCACCACCACAGAGAGGTACCACCCCCTAGGAAGGCTTGCATATACTGGTTCAAACTGGATTTTCCAGAGACAAACAGACAAAAGAAGTGCTTTTGGCATGAAAAGACTAGGTTTAAAAAACTGACTCACGGCCTTCTTTCTGATCCAGTAAATGGATAGGGCTTTCTGTTTAAGGAGGGCCCCAACCCTTGTGGAAGGGTTGGAAAGACTTTGGCCTGCTAGGGCCCCCATAAGACTGATGGGTAACTTCTGGTATGTTGAATGTGTGTTTAAATCGGTTTATTGGTTTTTATATGTTATCTTTGTAATGCTTTTGCCTTACAAATACATATGCTTGCTTGGAAAGAGCTGTGTGGTAACTTGTAAACTGCGAGCAACACACTGTTCGTAAGCATCAGAGAGAAAGCAACATGCAAGTTCTGGCCTCTAGGCAGAGTGGCTTGCTGGGGGTATCAGAGGGCATGGTAGGGGGCTGTGCAGCCTTAACACCTCCAGTCAGAAGGGAGTGGGACAAGGGTCCCTGCCCAGACACAACTGATGGCTAGAAATCTGAGTGAGAACTCACATAGTAGACCACGGAGGGGGGAAATACAGGTGCAGTTACTCTGAAACTGTGACAGGGTAATTTTGTCTTCTGGCCTTTTTAATGCTTTTCCCCCTCTTTGTGATGGTGTGTTTTTTGTGGCAATTACTGTGAGGTGTACTGAAATCCTGAGCAGATGAGTCCTCCTGTTTCCAATTCTGTCAACAAGCTACATAGAAGATTGTGGTTCAGTGACTTTGCACTGCATAGGGACCCACTGGCTGCGCCCCTATCATACCTACTTCCACTCTGAGGACTGGAAATGTGGCATCCCTTCTCTGTTTTACATAATCAATGTGTGTGTAAGATGGCAGCATTTTCTCCTGAATAAGTTTGGTTTTGAAATTTCACTTTGGTTTTCTTGAAAATTGCAGGGTTCTCTGCATTTAATGTTTATAATCATTGCTTTGCATATTTATATTTTGATAGTAAATAGAGAATAAAGCCTAGAAATCACCATCAAAATTCAGATCGCAAACTAAACTGTTTATTATATAAAAAGTAACATCCTGACACTTGAAGTTGTAAAAAACACTAACATATAATTTATCAGGAATTTACAATTTGGAAAATTGCTGGGGGGAAGGGAACAGCCATTTCTTTGAAGAAATAATACTTAAATAGTGTTATCTAAAACACACACACCTCCGCTGGATGAAAATCAACTCCGGAGAGGCAGTTCTGCACATGGCATTCCATTATTCTGTAGTACTATATCCCCAGCAGGGGGGTTGCATACGATTAATAAATAATAGTATTTGAATATTCAGATTGGAGAAGGTATGAAAGTTTTTAATTGCCCAATTCTCTTCTATCCCAGATATAGTTATTACAATCACAGTTACCAGACAAACTGCATGTTTGACCCCTCCTGGTCTTATCAGGATCCTAGCTGTAACCTGGCTCGGGATAGAATTGTGTGATTCTCCCACTCTGGGACTGTAGCCTGCATTGCAGTACATTCTGACCCTGCAGTTCTGTTCCCTCTGGGATAATGACAATGGTAATAAGTGACCAAAAAGCTTCCTTAAAGCAAAGTATCGTTTATTTAGAACAAACACATTTATTAAAAATAATAAAACAGACTGGATACAAATCTAGCTTTTCATTACGGCTTACCATTCCCTGGGTCTTAGAAGGCCCAAGTTCTTTAGATTCCCTCCATGGGATGGCGGGGAGAGGGAAGGAGGGAGAAGGAGAAGTGGAGAGCTGGTATACCTGTCAGAACTCACTGACAACACGTTGGACATCTCCCATCAACTCACAGGAATGAAGATACTTTTTAACTGTTTATGGCCTTTTGATCTGTTAGGTCCCAACATTTTATTTCAAGTGTATGTAGGGATTTCCTTGTCTGTAGCCTTTGTGTTGCCTTCCTCTTTATTCTCCCCACTGCCCCCTATTAAACTAGGTCAGTGTGTATTCATAGAGGAAAGCCTTATAATCCCAATGTGCAACAACTTCCCTATGCTGACCAGATCACGTTTAGTAATCATCAAATTGTTATATCTTGTTTCATAGTATTAGTAGATATTATTTCAAAACAGCTCCACTTCTGTAACAGTTACATCTTGCTTTAACTTGCTGCGGGCATTCCCTCAATTTGGTGAGTTTAATGTCAAAAATTGTTGGTTAACTTCAGCAGAAGGATTGAAATATGTTGATCTGATGCAAAACTATTTGTATGTTATTTACACAATTGCCTCAGTTACAGATTTATGGCTTGACTCTGCACTTATTGCATGTAATGACAAAGTTCTTATTGACTTTAAGGTTACAGGATTAGGGTCTTAAACCTGAATACAGCCCATGGCTGTTTGTCGGATTATACATTTGGTGCTGACATTGGCATGGTGTAGTATTTTATTTTTATCATTCACATCACAATTTTTGAGATGGTATATATACATTATTTATAACTTGGACAAGCTACCTCCCTTGTGTGCTTGAGCATTTACATAGATTAAGCTATTTGCAGTTGCTTTTTGAGCATCTATTTTTTTAAATAATTGCTTGTTGCCATCTAAAATAAAATTATTCTTATCATTACTTTCTACAATACCTGGGTTCAGGTTGAAGAGCAATTCTCAACAGTATCTACTGTTAAGATTCAATTTGAGTTTTTCATTATGGCACATTCCTTAAATGTAGCTGAAGCAATGTGTTAGTGCCAAGCAATAGAGAAAAATACAGCTTGCTCCAACCATTCTTTGAAGATCAGGCTCTATTTTTCATATTGACCTTCCCTTTTTCTCCATTAACGCTAAGTATCTCAGTTCAACAAGGCTTTGTGTACTTTGAGTGGCATCACATAAAGACTAGGACAGATAATGCTAGAGGGGAGGTCTGAAGCAGGTGGTAACAAGCACTTCATTGTCTCACTTAATTTACCACATCAGCTAGAGGGAAAAATGATTTTTCATTAAAGGTTCTACAATTTAGAATCCTAAACCAGAGTCCACCAAATAAACATGAATGTAGCCTTAGGCCTTGATCCTGAAATTCATTGTGTGGGTGTACTGCTATGCCCATAAGGAGCCCTGTTAACTTAATTTGGGATTCATGCAGGTGTAGCGGTGTGCCAATGTTTAGCAAACTGCAGAATTAGAGCCTTAATTTCTGCATCTTCATATAGTATCACAAGAAAGCAGAGGGAGTGATTGCACCAAGAGTCCATACAGACAACTTTATAAATGTTTGATTACGTTATACAGTAACTCCTCACTTAACATTGTAGTTATGTCCCTGAAAAATGCAACTTTAAGTGAAACGATGTTAAGCGAATACAATTTCCCCATAAGAATTAATGTAAATGAGGGGGTTAGGTTCCAGGGCAATGTTTTTCACCAGACAAAAGACTATATTATTTATATATATATATACACACACACACGCACACACAGTATAAGTTTTAAACAAACAATTTAATACTGGTACACAGTGGTGATAATTGTGAAGCTTGGTTGAGGTGGAGGAGTCAGAGGGTGGGATATTTCCCAGGGAATGCCTTACTGCTAAATGATGAACTAGCAATTGGCTGAGCCCTCAAGGGTTAACTCTCACACTCTACAAGGCAGCAGGAATGGAGGGAGAGGAGACAGCATCACAGACAGAGACACACACCATGTGTGTGAGAGAGAGATGCGCATTTCCCCTTTAAGTACGCGGACCCTACTCTTAAGTACACTGCCTTGTTAATTAGATCAGCTTGCTGAGACCGCAGCTGCTGCCAGCAAGCTCCCTCTGTCATGAGCCCTGTCATGCGTCCCCCCCTGCTCTGTGGAAGATGAGGTAAGTGGGGTGCAGGAGCAGGGGGGAGGGGGACACCCTGACATTAGCCCCCCTCTTCCTCCCTTCCCCCCCCCCCCCCCGCACAGCAAGCAGGAGTCTCGGGGAGCAGCTCCAAGGCACAGGGCAGGAGCAGCACATGGCAGTGGAGGGACAGCTGAACTGCACGGCACTTGATAGCCTGCTGGGCAGCTGCTGCACAGGGAACTTTGGGGAGTGGGGTGCTGATAGGGGGAGCTGATAGGGGAGCTGCCAGTCCACCCCGGTTCCAAGCCCCCACCAGCTAGCTGCAACGGGCTTCTCTTCCTGCAAGCAGTGGACAAAGAAGGAGGCTGCCAAACGACGTTAGAAGGGAGCATTGCACAACTTTAAACGAGCATGTTCCCTAATTGATCAGCAATGAAACAACGTTAACCGGGACGACTTTAAGTGAGGAGTTACTGTACTGTGTTTATAGGGCATGTTCAGAAAGTTAAGTATTATATCAATGGCAGGTTGGCAACATTCTACTCACACAAAACCGAACACCCTTGCCCCGCCCCCTGCCCTGCCCCACCTCCGAGACCCTGCGCCCTACTCATTCCATCCCCCAGTCCGTCTGTTGCTTCCTCTCCCCACCCTCATTCACTTGCTCATTTTCACCAAGCTGGCTCAGTGAGTTGGAGTGTGGGAGGGGGTGAGGGCTCCAGCTGGGGGTGCAGGCTCTGGGGTGGGGCTAGAAATGAGGAGTTCAGGTTGCGGAAGGGGGTTCTGGGCGTAGGCAGTGGGTTGGGATGCGGGAGGGGGTCAGGGGTGCAGGCTCCGGGCAGCACTTACCTTAGGCAGTTCCCAGAAGCAGCGGCATGTCCCCCCTCTGGCTCCTACATGGAGGTGTGGCCAGGTAGCTCTGTGCCCTGCCTCATCTGCAGGTGTGCCCCCACAGCTCCCATTGGCCGGGAAGTCAGCGCTTGGGGCAGGGGCAATGTGCGGAACCCCCTGGCTGCCCCTACGCATAGGAGCTGGAGGGAGGACATGCCGCTGCTTCCAGAAGCCGCACAGAGCCACAGCAGGAAAGGGAGCCTGCCTTAGTGCCACTGACCGGACTTTTAATGCCCCAGTCAGTGGTGCTGACCGGAGCCGCCAGGGCAGGGCCGGCTCCAGGTTTTCTGCCGCCCCAAGCGGCAAAAAAAAAAAGCTGCGGCAGCGCAATCGCGCCGCTCCAGTCTTCGGCGGCAATTCGGCAGCAGGTCCTTCGCTCCAAGAGGGACTGAGGGACTCGCCGCCGAATTGCCGCCGAAGACCCCGGACGTGCCGCCCCAATAGCGGCCGGAGTGCCGCCCCTTGGTACTGTCCGCCCCAAGCACCTTCTTCTTTAGCTGATGCCTGGAGCCGGCCCTGCGCCAGGGTCCCTTTTTGACTGGGCATTCCAGTCAAAACAAGACACCTGGCAACCCTAATCAGTGGGGGAAAGTAAGCATATGCAACCAAGGTGGTTGTTATCTGTATTCAGTTATCTTGAAGAGACTGAATGTTCCGCTGTATTTTAACCCTTCAGTTGTGATATACCACTAAAATCATATTACAGGCTTAAATGTATTGTCTTCTATTTTCTAATTTTGTAGCCATATTGGTCCCTGGATATGAGATACACAAGGTAGGTGAGGTAATATCCTTTATTGGACCAACTTCTATTGTTGAGCAAGACAAGCTTTCAAGGTCTGGAGAAGGAAGAAGAGCTCTGTTTTATCTCAAAAGGTTGCACGTTCTCCCAGCAGAGGTTTGTCGTAGAAAAGATGTGTCTCTCATTATTGTCTAGGAAAGTTATTTTGTCATTTCATAAGCACAGTTGCCAACTTACATGCAGTAAATAAGCACCCCGACTTTCACAATAAGCCAAAAATCAAGCTAATCCCATTTCAAAACAGGGCCAAAACAAGCCAATCCCTAAGAACCCCAACACTCTGTGACTAGATTCCCCCAGCATGCAGCCTGGGCCCACTGTGCACTCCGAGTCTCTCCCCCTCTTGCCTCTGCTTGCCGGGAGCTGATCAAAAAAAAAGAAGCAACAAGCTACTAGCCAACACGCAACTCAGAAGCCAATTAAGCCAAAAAGAAGCCCAACAAGTGACCGAAGCTAAATACTGTATAATTCCACCGTTTATTTTATATAGTCTCTTAAATATATAAATCTTTTTTAAAAAATGATTGACATTTTTCAGGTTATGAACTGCCTATCCACAGACACATTGGTTAAATGAATAATAAATATAAAAAATTTAAAATAATTCTTAATTTAGTAAAAATTCCCAATGCAGGCTCTGCCACACATTCCAACTTTACATTTTACTGATTCTTAAGAATATCTAATTTACCTTAATATTTGTATGGACAGATAGATATATAAATCTAGAGAGAGTGGAAAAACCTCTTCATAGATAAGGCTTACTCAGTTTCTGATTTGGCCCTTGTCATAAAAACCACAAAAAATGGAATATTGAATACAAAACTAGGGTGTGAGGTCTGTGTGGCCCCAGGCTCTTCTATCAGATTTGAAATCTATTAGACTAGGTGTTAATCAGTTGTGAGGCATTTTAAATAAGTGTTCATTAGAATCCAGAGTCTTCTAACTTTTTCCCCGTCATATGTTGATGATATGAAAGTGGAAAGGGGAGATGATAAACACGGTTCACTGGATCAATCTAGTCAACATATAGTTTACAGGACTAGTTTTCTGTTGACTAGAGTGTAATTTTAAAAGTTAACATTTTCAGTGGGATTTTCAAAATAGTAGACCAGCTTTGATAGTTTCATGCATGAAAGGTCATTTACCTGGCATTAATGATTTCAGCTTTCAGATGAGTGAGTGAGCTTCAGGCGTTAGTAATAGATCCACTATATGTGTGTTGTGGATTCATCCTAAATTTGTTCCACCTTAGTTCCCCATTAATCAATCCTTCATCCTGCCAAGCAGCCTTTCTACATGTTCATTTTAACAATTCCCTTTGTAACAAACTCAATGTGAAAATGCCCATAGGCTTTTATTTGCTGACTAACGTCCCTACAAAATCTATCTTTTGACACCAATAGGTAAGTGCTAATGTTTCCAATAACAAAACCATGTCTACCTAGCTGATTGAGTCTTGTTCTGCTTTGGCATGTTTGCAATTTCAAGATTATGTCAAGTCACATTTAATCTGAAACACATCAACTTCTGCAACCATTCTCTGATCAGTTTCAGTCCAGGAGACTTTCAGGCTGTCCACATAGGCTTCCATGTATTCATTTTTCACATCATTAAGCTTTGGACTCAGCCTCAAGGAAAGAATCAAGGTTTGGCTTCTTATTTATTACCATTATACTATTCACTTTTTTTCTTTAAAAAAATATTTATTTTGGGTAGTACTCATACCATGGTAGGAACTATACATAAAATAAAGGAAGGCATAGTCCATTGCGCTTAAGAGCTTACAATCTAAAAGTCAGAACAGTATTCTATTCTGTATTCTATCACACAGTATTCTTGCCAGCAAGTTAAAGAAATATGGATTGGATGAATGGACTATAAAGTGGATAGAAAGCTGGCTAGATTGTCGGGCTCAAAGGGTAGTGATCAACGGCTCAATGTCTAGTTGGCAGCCGGTATCAAGCAGAGTGCCCCAGGAGTCGGACCCGGGGCCAGTTTTGTTCAGCATCTTTATTAATGATCTGGATGATGGGATGAATTGCACCCTCAGCAAGTTCACAGATGACTCTAAGCTGGGGGGAGAGGTAGATATGCTGGAGGGTAGGGATAGGGTCCAGAGTGACCAAGACAAATTGGAGGATTGGGCCAAAAGAAATCTGATGAGGTTCAACAAGGATAGGTGCAGAGTCCTGCACTTAGGAAGGAAGAATCCCATTCACTACTACAGGCTGGGGACCGACTGGCTATGCAGCAGTACTGCAGAAAAGGACCTGGGGACTACAGTGGACGAGAAGCTGGATATGAGTCAGCAGTGTGCCCTTGTTGCCAAGAAAGCCAACGGCATATTGGGCTCTATTAGTAGGAGCATTGCCAGCAGATCGAGGGAAGTGATTATTCCCCTCTATTCGGCACTGTTGAGGCCACACCTGGAGTATTGCGGCCAGTTTTGGTCCCCCACTAAGGAAGGGATGTGGACAAATTGGAGAGAGTCCAACGGAGGGCAACAAAAATGATTAGGGGGCTAGGCCACATGACTTATGAGGAGAGGCTGAGGGAACTGGGGTTATGTAGTCTGCAGAAGAGAAGAGTGAGGGGGGATTTGATAGCAGCCTTCAACTACCTGAAGGGGGGTTCCAAAGAGGATGGAGCTAGGCTGTTCTCAGTGGTGGCAGATGACAGAACAAGAAGCAATGGTCTCAAGTTGCAGTGGGGGAAGTCTAGGTTGGATATTAGGAAACACTATTTCGCTAGGAGGGTGGTAAAGCACTGGAATGGGTTACCTAGGGAGGTGGTGGAATCTCCATCCTTAGAGGTTTTTAAGGCCCGGCTTGACAAAGCCATGGCTGGGATGATTTAGTTGGTGTTGGTCCTGCTTTGAGCAGGGGATTGGACTAGATGACCTCCTGAGGTCTCTTCCAACCCTAATACTCTATGATTCTATGATTCTAACAGAGAAGCCATTTGGCAAAAAATATAAGGACATAAGAACATAAGAAAGGCCGTACCGGGTCAGACCAAAGGTCCATCTAGCCCAGTATCTGTCTACTGACAGTGGCCAATGCCAGGTGCCCCAGAGGGAGTGAACCTAACAGGCAATGATCAAGTGATCTCTCTCCTGCCATCCATCTCCATCCTCTGACGAACAGAGGCTAGGGACACCATTCTTACCCATCCTGGCTAATAGCCATTTATGGACTTAGCCACCATGAATTTATCCAGTCCCCTTTTAAACATTGTTATAGTCCTAGCCTTCACAACCTCCTCAGGTAAGGAGTTCCACAAGTTGACTGTGCGCTGCGTGAAGAAGAACTTCCTTTTATTTGTTTTAAACCTGCTGCCTATTAATTTCATTTGGTGACCCCTAGTTCTTGTATTATGGGAATAAGTAAATAACTTTTCCTTATCCACTTTCTCAACATCACTCATGATTTTATATACCTCTATCATGTCCCCCCTTAGTCTTCTCTTTTCCAAGCCGAAGAGTCCCAGCCTCTCTAATCTCTCCTCGTATGGGACCCTCTCTAAACCCCTAATCATTTTAGTTGCCCTTTTCTGAACCTTTTCTAGTGCTAGAATATCCTTTTTGAGGTGAGGAGACCACATCTGTACACAGTATTCGAGATGTGGGCGTACCATGGATTTATATAAGGGCAATAATATATTCTCTGTCTTATTCTCTATCCCCTTTTTAATGATTCCTAACATCCTGTTTGCTTTTTTGACCGCCTCTGCACACTGCGTGGACATCTTTAGAGAACTATCCACAATGACGCCAAGATCTTTTTCCTGACTCGTTGTAGCTAAATTAGCCCCCATCATGTTGTATGTATAGTTGGGGTTATTTTTTCCAATGTGCATTACTTTACATTTATCCACATTAAATTTCATTTGCCATTTTGTTGCCCAATCACTTAGTTTTGTGAGATCTTTTTGAAGTTCTTCACAATCTGCTTTGGTCTTAACTATCTTGAGTAGTTTAGTATCATCTGCAAACTTTGCCACCTCACTGTTTACCCCTTTCTCCAGATCATTTATGAATAAATTGAATAGGATTGGTCCTAGGACTGACCCTTGGGGAACACCACTAGTTACCTCTCTCCATTCTGAGAATTTACCATTAATTCCTACCCTTTGTTCCCTGTCCTTTAACCAGTTCTCAATCCATGAAAGGACCTTCCCTTTTATCCCATGACAGCTTAATTTACGTAGGAGCCTTTGGTGAGGGACCTTGTCAAAGGCTTTCTGGAAATCTAAGTACACTATGTCCACCGGATCCCCCTTGTCCACATGTTTGTTGACCCCTTCAAAGAACTCTAATAGATTAGTAAGACACGATTTCCCTTTACAGAAACCATGTTGACTCTTGCTCAAGAGTTTATGTTTTTCTATGTGTCTGACAATTTTATTCTTTACTATTGTTTCAACTAATTTGCCCGGTACCGACGTTAGACTTACCGGTCTGTAATTGCCGGGATCACCCCTAGAGCCCTTTTTAAATATTGGCGTTACATTAGCTAACTTCCAGTCATTGGGTACCGAAGCCGATTTAAAGGACAGGTTACAAACCTTAGTTAATAGTTCCGCAACTTCACATTTGAGTTCTTTCAGAACTCTTGGGTGAATGCCATCTGGTACCGGTGACTTTCAAGTAGCATGGTCAGAGTACTGATTGGCTACATTCTGATAACGCGGTATTAGTTTACATATACATACGCACACGTTATCAAACTCAACGCCTCAATTTTGCCATTGTTAGTCAGATAAATTATTATATAGGTCACCTATAAAATGGGTTTTAAGGAGACATTTGAATTCAGAGAGGGCAAGTGGCCTTAAGAACCAGTTCAGGAAGAGTGTCCCACACATAGAGGGTGCTAGAGTAGAAGACAAGAAGGTTCTTTTAGAAAAATCAGACAAATTGTGTGTCAAGGCTGGCACAACTTGTGGGTCAGAGGAAATGATACTGACCTGGAATTGAAACAAGGGCAGAAAGGTAGAGAGAAAGTCTTATGATAGTGCTTTAATGCAAAGATGAGAAACTTGAACTTCATTCAGTGAAAGAGTGGGAACCAGTGTGGTGCTTTAAAGGGGAGGGATAGCTCAGTGGTTTGAGCATTGGCCTGCTAAAGCCAGGATTATGAGTTCAATCCTTGAGGGGGCCACTTAGGGATCTGGGGCAAAATCAGTACTTGGTCCTGCTAGTGAAGGCAGGGGGCTGGACTTGATGACCTTTCGGGGTCCCTTCCAGTTCTATGAGATAGGTATATCTCCATATTATTATTTTTGTTTAGGCATGGTTAGATTGATAGATAAACAAGACAATATTAGCAGCAGCATTTTGGGTGGCCTGGCATGAGACAACATGACTATCAAGGAAGACAAATACAGTAATCAAAGTGGGAGAGGAGGACCTGAATAATTTTGACTGTAGGGTCAAAAGGTAAAAGTTGAATCCAATAAATGTATAGATCAGGAAGCAGTAGATATTGGATATGGCTTGGATGGGCAAGTGTAGGGCAAGTGAGAGAACAAAGTCAAAGATGATTTCCAAGTTCTGAACCTGAGCACTGGAGAGGATGGTTGTGATGTCAACTGTGACAAAGAATGGTTGAGTGTGTGAACAGATATAGATACACACACACACACACACACACACACACACACACTCTAAATAAAATAAAGGTGGTATAGAGCCTCGTTCTGGCTGTAGCCTATAGGTATTTTCTAGATAAGGCACAGGTATAAGGTAAGGCAGTAATGCAATGAAGCTACAAGCCTCAAAGCCTGTAAGACCATAGCTTAGCCAAACTAATTAAGGCATAAGGCCCCAAAAGCCTTAAGATAAGTAGCTAACTAATAGTAACCTGAGATCATAAGGTATCACAAGATAGAATGCTGTAAAGACCAAACTGCTGCTAGATAATCACAAGATGCTAGTTTACTCTAGCTTAGGATAGTTTTAGTCAGGGACATCAGCAGGGACCTCAAGAATGCCATGGTAACTTATTGACATATATGCAAATAAGCTTGAAGTAAAAGGATTAATAACCTATGGGAGAGGGGTGCCCAACATGAGTAGGGTGAGAAACAACAAATAAGAAAAAGAGTCTGAAATCAATAGTGAATATGCATTAGGCATCGTGGCATCAGTTTAACACATTATAAAAGCTGTATCCTGGCCTGTGTGCCTTGGGAGATTCCAGGATGATGACCACTGGTGGTGATGGTGAGGAGGAAGGTGATAACGAACATTTCAGGTTGTCTTAAAAGGATGGTGTAAGTATATGGATGCTTACGGCTACGATCATGAGTATTTTTAGTAAAAGTCATGGAAAGGTCACGGGCAAAAAACAAAAAATCATGGCCTGTCCATGACTTTTACTAAAAATATTCATGGAGTTTTGCGGTGGGGAGGAAAGGGGGCGCTGCAGGGCAGGGGAGGAACCCTGGGGAGGCCTGCTGCACCTTCTTCCACTGAAGGGGAAGCCCCAGAGGGCCTGCTGCCGCTCCAGCCGCTGCCAGGGAGGAGGGAGCCCCGGGAGGAGGAAGCCCCAGAGCAGTGGTTGGCTGCGAGACCACCTAAGCGGCTGGCTGCAGAGCTGCTCTAGCAGTGGCCAATGTGGCTGTCCCGAGGGCTGTTTGAGCAGCTGGCTCCAGGGCCAGCTGCTTGGGCGGCCCTGGGGACAGCCACAGTGGCCACTGCAGAAGTCCGAGGTTGCAGGAAGTCATGGAATCTTTGACTTCCGTGACCTCCGTGACAGACACGGAGCCCTATGGATGCTCAGCTCATTCTGTATTATCTCTACGTGCCATGTCGGGTTAGAGTGTTTGTGAATTCGCTGTGTTAAAACCATTGTAAGTATAATGTGATTTCCTAAGTGTGTGTGTTACAACCATGCACACTTGGGCCCCCAACTGAACAGTAATGGCAGTGATGCTGGGACTAGGTGTGCTGGGGGTCCTGCTGCACCTCCTAGCTTGAAGATGTAGTAACAATCATCAAATACGTGATTTCCATGGTTTCCTTCAGCAGCACCCCCACTATAAAAATTGCTCCAGCCAACCTGAGTAATGGGCCAAATCTTGGGACAAGAACTTAAATTTTAGAGTGCTAATTGGGAAACTAAATCACTAATACAAAGTCAGTAGATCAGGCAACACTGGGCTAGGAGTTTTCCCAACTCTTCTTCCCACTAGTAATTTTAGTTTATTTTTCAGGGTATTCATGGCTTGTCTTTTCTGACAGGTATCTTAGTTCAAACCCTATACTTGTATCCTTTTTTTAGTGAAAAGTTCTATTCCTGTTGATTCAAGATATATTTACTTTGTGGAATTTTAAACTAATGATTCTGTATCGTTGAATCCATCATATAATGTTGCAAGTTACAAGTGACAAATTTGTTTGAAAAATTTGTATTAGAGTAGAATTAATATTAAGAACACATCACAATCATAAATGCTGCATTTTAAAAGCATGCTAAGTCGGTTTCAGGTTTACATTTCAACCTACTTAAAATGTTCAGCAAAAACAGGAAACAAAGTGTTTGTACCATCCTGAATGAGCGTGGGACACAGATAATGGAAATGAAATGGAGCACCACTTTGTGGGGTGTGTTTATGCCAATAAGTTGGACTCCTCAAAAGACCTGAAAAGTATAACAGTGGTGTGAGTTCAGGAGAGAGGAATAAAAGAAAACATTAGATATCTCGAAAGAAGGACAGGAGACATTTGATATGGATTTTAATCAGGCCGCAACTTTATTATATAGATGTCTGGGACTACCCAGCAGATAAAGTGTACAGTGCAGGCAAATCCATGTTTGTTCAAATATTACCTGGGGCTTCCCCTAGCCCCCTTTCATTTTCTGTTCAGGTCCCCCAGCCAGCCCCTGGCTTGGACCTTACCATTCACCCCCTTCTTAGGAGGGTTAAGGTGGACTATAAGAACCAGGCGCGGAGGGGAGTTGGCTCCCTGTCGTACCAATCATAGGAGTCCCTGTTCTGTTTCTTTATCCAGCACCTCCTTTTAAGGGGGGAGGGATAGCTCAGTGGTTTGAGTATTGGCCTGCTAAACCCAGGGTTGGGAATTAAATCCTTGAGGGGGCTAC
>QXTE01000132.1:935008-1132397 GCA_003942145.1 Platysternon megacephalum | reverse complement strand
CAGCTGTAGCGCCGCCAGCCACCGGTGCTCCAGGCAATGTGGTAAGGGTGCAGGGAGCAGGGGGGGTTGGATAGAGGGCGGGGGAGTTCGGGGTGGTGGTCAGGGGGTGGGGGTATGGATAGGAGTTGTGGCGGTCAGAGGGTGGAGAACAGGGGGGTTTAATGGGGGCAGGGGTCTCAGCGGGGGCAGTGAGGAAGGGGGTGTGGATGGGGCAGCGGGGTGCAGTCAGGGGTGGAGGGTCTGGGGGCGGTCAGGGGACGGGGGGGTGGATGGGGCAGGAGTCCCGGGGGTGAGAAGCAGGGGGAGTCTGATAGGGGGTGGGGGCCGGGCAACGCCTGGCTATTTGGGGAGGCACTGCCTCCCCCAACCAGCCCTCCATAAAATTTCGGAAACCCGATGTGGCCCTCAGGCCAAAAAGTTTGCCCGCCCCTGTTCTACATCAACAGAAAAGGCAAAGCAAAGTCCCCCGCCTTAGGCTCAGAAGCACTGAAATTGTGGAACTGGTGTATCCAACATGACATCAACATTTCGGCCGCATACCTGCCTTGCCACCAGAACACCACAGCAGACTCACTGAGCAGACGATTCTCACAAGACCACAAGTGGGAGCTAGATATAAGAGTCCTTCAGTGCATATTCACCCGCTCAGGATTTCCCCACATACATTTCTTTGCCACAGCAGGGAATGCCAAATGCCCTCAATTCTGCTCACAAGCAGGTCTAGGACATGGGTCTCTGGGAGACCCCTTCCTTATTTTATAGGATGCTCCACTACTCTACTCCTTTCCACTTTTTCCCCTCTTATTCAAGGTACTTCACAAAATATGGGTGGAAGAAGCCCGAGTCATCCTCATAGCCCCAACATGGTCACGACAAATTTGGAATCCTTACCTCCTACGCATGACGGTATGTTCTCTGATCATCCTGCAATTGATTTCACGCCTCCTCTTGCAGAATGTGGGCTGAATCCTCAATCCCAATCTACATCTCCTTCATCTGAAGGCATGGCTCCTTCATGGTCTCGTGATTCGGAGATGACCTCTTCAGAGGCAGTAAACAAGGTTCTCTTAAATAGCAGACATGACACAACTCGCTGTACTTATCTCCAGAAATGGGAAAGATTCCAATCTTTCCTGCCAATCATGTCTCAGCGATGAACGCCCCACTACTATTCATTCTAGATTGTATTCTAGATCTTTTAAGATCATGCCTATCTACAAGCTCCGTTTGTGTGCACTTGGCTACCATCACAGCATTCCACCCCAAGATAGATGGTTATTCCGTATTCACCCACCTGCTCATGAAGACATTCCTTAAGGGCCTTTTGAACCTTTACCCTCACTTATGATATCCCACCTGACCCTGGGATCCCAACCTAGTCTTGTGCTGTCTCACCAGGTCACTGTTTGAGCCCATGCCAACATGCTCCTCCTTTCATCTTTCCATGAAAACAGCATTTCTCATAGCCATCACATCTGCCCGACAAGTAGAAGAAATAGGGACTCTCGTGGCATACTCAATTTTTCATATGGACAGATTCACATTACACACACATCCAAAATTCCTACCCAAGGTGCCATCCTTCTTCCATTTGAACCAACCTATCCACCTTCCCTGCTTCTTCCCAAAGCCACATAGCAACCAACATGAAGTGATGCTACACACCTTGGACGTTAGGCAAGCATTAGCCTTTTACCTTGATAGAACTGAATCATTGCGCTTATTCCTCTCAACCACCAAACAACCGAAGGAAGCGGCTGTATCCAAACATCTTTCCAAGTGGTTCTCACAGTGCATAGACCTTTTGTTATCAACTGCACAACCAGTTACTTCCACCTGGAACTCGAGCACATTCCACTCACTTTCTCTCCACCTTCACTACCTTTCTCAACAATGTGCAGATCACTGACATTTGAAAAGTGACTATCAGGCCATCTGCAGACACTTTTAGCCAAAACTATGCACTTACACATGACGCAGCATTAGATGCCCTACTAGGATGCACCATCCTCTCCTTATTGGATGCTACTCTGAAGCCCCAGCTTTTCATCTAGGGGCACTGCTCTACAGTCACCTACAGTGGAGCACCCACAGGAACAGTACTTCAAGAAGATGACCATGCGAAGTAACTGATGTTCTTTAAGATGTATTCCCCTGCCGTTGCTCCACTACCCGCTCCTCTCTTCTGCTTTGGAGCTCAAAGATAAGCTCTGCGGTAGGGAAGGAATGGAGGGTGGTTGGATCTCACAGCACTATATATAGATGCCGCCCATGGCACAAGACAGGGAGAAGTACTGCTATCAAAGATCTCCGATCCCAGGACACACATCTTGAAGAACATCAGTTACTGCACATAGTAAGTACCCCTCTCTTTTGTGAGATCCCTCATAACTCTTCACAGTCAGCTTTGGACTTAACTATCCTGAGTAATTTAGGATCATCTGCAAACTTTGCCACTTCACTGTTTACCCCTTTTTCTGATCATTTTATGAATATGTTGAACAGCACTGGTGCCAGTACAGATCCCTTGGGGTAACCCCTTTATTTACCTCTCTCCACTGTGAAAACTGACCATTTATTCCTACCCTTTGTTTCCCATCTTTTAACCAGTTACTGATCCACGAGAGGACCTTCCCATTCAGCTCATGACTGATTTCTTCGCTTAAGAGCTTTTAATGAGGAACCGTGTCAAAGGCTTTCTGAAAGTCCAAGTACACTATGTCCACTGGATCACCCTTGTCCACATGTTTGTTCACCCCCTCAAATAATTCTAATAGATGGGTGAGGTATGATTTCCCTTTAAAAAAGCGGTGTTAACTCTTATTCTGTTCTTTACTATAGTTTCAGCCAATTTACCTGGTACTGAATTTAGGTTTAGCAGCCTGTAATTGCCAGGATTGCCTCTGGAGCCTTTTTAAAAAAAAATGACATTACATTCGCTATCCTCCAGTCATCTGGTACAGAAGCTGCAATGGGTTACATACGACAGTTTGTAGTTCTGCAGTTTCATATTTGAGTTCCTTCAGAACTCTTGGCTGAATACCATCTGCCCTAGTGACTTATTACTGTTCAATTTGTCAGTCTGTTTCAAAACCTCCTCTACTGATACCTAAGTGTAGGACAGTTCCTCGGATTTGTCACCTAAAAAGCATGGCTCAGGTGCGGGAATCTCCTCTCATCATATGCAGTGAAGACCAATGCAAAGAATTCATTTAGCTTCTCCGCAACAGCCTTGGCTTCCTTGAGTGTGCTGGAGCCAGCTGTGCCACAGCGCAGCACAGAGCACCAGGTCAGGCTGGGCTCTGCAGCTGCGCTGCCCGGCCGCCCAAAGCATTGCGCCGGCGGTGCGGCATACTGAGGCTGGGGGGAGGGGAGACAGCAGGGTAGGGGCCGGGGGTAGCCTCCCGGGCCAGGAGCTCAGGGGCCGGGCAGGAGGGTCCCACAGGCCAGTTGTGGCCCACAGTCCGTAGTTTGCCCACCTCTGCTTTAGAACGTAGATTGTCCAGTGGCCCCGCTCATTGTTTGTCCTGCTTCCTGCATCTGATGTACTTAAAAAAAAAAGTTGTTAGTTTTTTGAGTCTTTTGCTTGTTGTTCAAATTCTTTTTTGGCTTGCCTACTCATACTTTTACACTTGACTTGCCAGTGATATCCTGCTTTCTATTTTCCTCAGTAGGATTTGACTTCCAGTTTTTAAAGGATGCCTTTTTGCCACTAACTGCTTCTTTTACTCTATTGTTTAGCCATGGGGCATTTTTTGGTCCTCTTACTATTCTTTTTAATTTGGAGTATGCTTTTAATTTTGAGCCTCTATTATGGTGTTTTTTTAAAGATTTCCATGCAGCTTGCAGGCAGGGCACTCTTGTGACTGTTCCTTTTAATTTCTGTTTAACTAGCTTCCTAATTTTTGTGTTCCCCTTTTTGAAGTTAAATGATACTGTGGTGGGCTTCTTTGATATTTTCCCTCCCCCTACCAGGATGATACATTTAATTATATTATGGTCACTATTACTGAGTGGTTCAGCTGTATTCACCTCTTGGACTAGATACTGTGTTCAATTTAGGACTAAATCAAGAATTATCTCTCCCATGCGGGATTCAGGACTAGCTGCTCAAGAAGCAGTCATTAATGGTTTCTAGAAACTTTGTCACATCCTGAAGTGCCATGTGCCCAGTCAATATAGGGATAGTTGAAATCCCCCATTATTATTGCGTTTTCTATTTTTGTAACCTCTCTAATCTCCCAGAGCATTTCACAATCACCATCACTGTCCTGGTCAGGTGGTCAGTAGTATATTCCTATTGCTATACTCTTATTATTCAAGCATGGATTTCTATCCATAGAGATTCTATGGCACCATTAGATTCATTCCCCCACCAGCATGACCTATTCTGTCATTCCTGTATATTTTGTACCCTGGTTTTATAGTGTCCCATTGATTGTCATAATTCCACCAAGTTTCTGTGATATCCTCATTTAATTGATATCCTCATTTAATACTAGGCACGCAAGTTCACCCATCTTAGTTGTGTCTTGGACCAGCTGGCCTGCCAAAATGTTCAAAGGGGAGAAAGAATGCATTCTATAACAATGCAAGATATTTCTTACTTCACTGTAATTAAACCTAAGGTGCACCTGTCTAGGAAAGCTTATGCAGAATTTAAGACTAGATATGTTATATGTAAGTGGATTCCACTTATTAGCAACTTCACGGTTCCCAGCAACTAGTTGCCATTATATGGAAGTTGTCAATATGCAGAAAGCAGGTTTTCAGTGTTACCCCCAGGGAAGGAAGTACTGGAATGCGCCGTCCCTTTGCAGCCTTGCAAACCTGCATGTCGGCAGGGCATCAGCAGGGAGGGAAGCTGCTGCCCAGTTGGAAGGGTTTTTCCTATGAGAGTGGGGATATTAGGGGCCTGTTAGGAGCTCCACAGTACCTCTTCCTGCATTCCCTGTCCTGCCACCTTCAGTCTGGGCTCAGCGTGTCCCAGTACTTCCTTCCCTTGCAGCAGCCCCACAGTTCTGGGGGAAGGCGCAGCCCGGAGAGTACAGGGAGAGGTACTGGGTAGTTATGCAGATCTCTAGCACCCCCCCACCCCGCCTGTGGAAAGCTGCAGGATCCAGGCTGCAGCCCCTCTCCCTGCTGCTGCCCTGCCCGCAGTCTTGCCTCCCAGCCTGAAGCTCTAAGACTTCAGCAAAGGCTCCCCCATTTGGCAGGTATGTGGGCTCCCTAGTCTGTTAACTCCTGTGCGGGTGGTGGGTCCCTAGGCATAGGCAGGTTTATGTGGCTGCAAACAAGGAAGGAAGCACTGGAATGTTGTGAGCACTGTGCCGGGTAGGTTTGTGGGGCTGCAGCCAGGAAAAGTGCATTCCAGCGCTTCCTTCCCTGGCTTCAGCCCCACAAACCTGCCTATGGCTGGGGCCTTTTTTAAAAAAAGTTCTCAATAAGTGGCATGCCATTGCCAATGTCCAAATCCCATTAATATTAAAGTCAATGGGATGGGATTGGTTCCCAGCAAAATGTTGCAATTAATTGGAAGTTGTTAATATCATGATTACTATTAAGGGGAATCTACTGCACTATGTGAAATCCCTGGATGGAAATTTGAATTGAGTGTTTCCTCAATTTATGGGACAAATCCAAAGTAATGATCTGTCACAAGTATGTACAAAACACAGTTATAACTGGTAAATAGTTGAATCTTGTCCTTGGCCTACCCAAAATTATTTAATAAGCATGCACTTAAAAAACAGCAGGGTATGATGCAAAGAGATGGAGTTGGCAGGTCTGGGCCTACTACACTTTGGTAACAGAGAAAACAAGGAAAACAGCTTTGGTATACACAAAAGGGTATCAAACCAGCAATGAAGTGAAAAATAGTTGTGCTGACAAAGTGACATGGGAGAAAGGTTGTTAGTGGGTGGGGGAGGGAGGGGGGAAGGTTTTGCCAGTTTAATAATAAATAGGTATACATAAATAATTACAGTTTGTGACAGTTTTAATGACAAGCCACTTAGGGAAGACAAAATCTGCATATTCAGAAGTGAAAAATGTCAGGCTGTGAGATGACAGAAGGAAAGGGGTTATTGGGAACAGACAGGCAGCTTGTCTAAATATGCCTAATATTAAATACAGGTGATTATAATATTTGAAATTAAAAATAAACTGTGATTGTTATTTTTAAATTGTTAGGTCCTTTCAGTGTCAAATTTCACCAGCTGCTAAGAACAGTTGTAACATCATGCATATCCTAGTATTTAAAATATAACATTCATAGGTGTCACTTGATGTCATTCTACAGAAGAAATACTGTACCTCGGTTGGAAGCAAATACCTCTTTCTCCCTTTTAATGTAACTTGGATTCTGAAAATGTTTAATTCAGAGGCAGTGACAAACTTTAAAATGAAAACAATTTTGAAAGTAATACACGGATGAATTTGTCAATTGCAGTATAATTTATGTTGTTGTTTTTTTATTTTGGGTGGGGAGTAGGCCGTATCTAAAGCTATGTGAAATGATCCATTTTTATTTTTAAAATATATGTAAAATATAATCATAAATGGAATCTCTTCTTTTTGATCTATCCCATAGTTTCTGTTCTGGCTTAAACTAAGAGTCCAATCTTACACCTTTGAAGTCAATGGGATTTTTAAATTAACTTCAGTGAGAGTACAGATGCTCCCTGGGTTACGCAAACCCGACTTACGCAAATCTGCACTTTCGGAAAAAGTTCTGTAAGCTAGATATAGTTTTTTGGTGGGTTTTTTTTTGCGTAATGGTCGGGTATACGTTTCCGACTTACACAAAATTCGAGTTATGCAAGGCATTCCAAAATGGAATGCTTGCATAAGTTGGGGAGCGTCTGTAATGAGTCTTGAGTATGAACACAATACCTCTTCTCACTTGGGTGAGTTGGAATTCCCTCACCGCTGGGTCCTGTCTTGCTTGATATTATTTTGGCTCCAACTCAAAGTGCTGCCTATATGTTAAACATTACAAACCAAGACTTTCAAAAATAGATGCCAAACTTTAGGCTCCTAAATCCATCAAAAGTGTTAAGCCTCCAGGAATTCCTGTTGACTTCAGTGTGAGCTGCTCGGTGCTCTGTGCATTTGAAAACAATTACTCCTGTTTAGGTTCCTAGTATTGTTTGAGGAGCATAACTTGTGCAAGCCTAATTTCGATAATTTGGGCCATTATTATTGTTTCAGCGGAATCCTTCAAGGTGATGTATCTATATACAAATAAATTTTAATACTCTGCATCACAAGTCTCAGCAGCCATTAGTTTCAAGTACATTAAAGAATTTAAAAATGTACTGGGGGCTGTGGCATCACTAGTATCTGTTGGGTCTTCCCAGAGCAAAATGTAGGCTGGAAGGGTGCTATGAAACCCCACATTAGCTCTTCAGGGTATCAGAATCAATCTTCAATAAGGTAAGGACCTGCTAGCAGGTCAGAACATAATGAGCTTTGTGTTAATCTTCTCTCTGGTCTCCAAAAATACTAGCTGAGGGGAAAGAGGTGGCTTGCCACTTCCCACCACATCTGCTATCTTTCATGTTTTTGGATGACAATAATTCAAACTTCGGACCTGCTTATCAAGAAGAAACTTTGGTGTGTAAATCTTAAGGGTATAGACTTTGGTCTGAGCTTTACTATCTTCAATGGCTTCAGTTTCTTCAGAAAGAAAGAGAGAAACTTTGTTATATTTCCAAGTCCAGTATGGTACAAAATCAGACAGATCATGAATGTGAGGATTTTTTTTAAGTAAAGAATATCTTATAAACACTTTCGAATTTCATAAAAGACTGAGTTTAATTGAATATTAGGGTCGGTTCTCTTATTAGCCGAAGCCAGCTTCCCATCCCTGGTTTTGACTGACAATAAATATAGAATATATAATATCTCATTTGGAAATTGTTTATTTGTAATGATTTTAGAAATAGTTGATCTCAAATTAAGTTTATTCGGTTGTCAAGTGCATCTCAGTACTTCTGATAGCAAAGCATCTGTTAAAGGATTATATTGTTTTTGTCAGGACAAATGTCATGAAAGTACTTTTTAAAAAAGCAAACCATTTGTATATTCACAGTATATGTATATTCACAGTTTTTCAACATGTATATTCACAGTTTTAATCTTTATTTGAAATATTGTGTATTAAAATTATTAAACAAAACTGGGTTTCCTGATGTTCTGTGTGGTACATAACAAGACTAAGCCCAGGTCTGTGCTACAAAGTTTTGCTGACGTAGGTATGCCTGTTTATTTTGCCAGTATAGTTTATCATTCAGGGACATGGTTTCAACTATATCAGCCAAAGAACTCCTTTGGGTGATATACACTGCCTCTTTGCTAGGGGGGGTTGCTGGTATAGCTTTCCTGGCATACCTATACTGGCAAAGCCTTAGTAGTGTAGGCTAGCTTTAATACTGGTATTTTCACTTTTGAGACAGCAAAAACTTTGATAAATCCAAACAATATATTTCTTTAATAAAATGGTCATGAAATGAAATAAATCTTTCTGTATTGTTGGTTGCATTCCAACGTGAGAAAATTAGCTTAATGGTAACATGCCTTTCAGTATATTAATACAAATGTCGGTATTTATTTTACATCTACTACTTACATCTGGTACTTTTACAGGAGTATTACTGTATTTGTGTGTATATGTGTGTGTGTATATGTGTGTGTGTGTGTGTGTGTGTATATATATATTTGTATTCAGAAAGCATACAGTAAATTTTAAAATGTTTCACAATGAATGTAAATAGT
Source organism: Platysternon megacephalum (assembly GCA_003942145.1). Lineage (NCBI taxonomy): Eukaryota > Metazoa > Chordata > Testudines > Platysternidae > Platysternon > Platysternon megacephalum. Next base: position 1,123,619 of record QXTE01000132.1, on the reverse strand, counting down.
TACATGAAGTACTTTCATTCTATCATGCCTTTGATATTTTGATAATTACAACTATTTTCTAGTGTATTCATATTTATAATTTGTAGAGTTGAAAGAAACAAATTGTGTTTGGAAAAGAATACTCAGAATTATTTTGTAGCTGTAAGGAAGATTATGCAAAATCAAAATATAAGCATTTAATTATTCACAACATTATATTTCTAAAAAATGAATTCCTTGCAGCTCAAACACAAAACTCGCATCTCTGCTTCAAAAATGCTATTGCAAGTGTCTGTTAGTTTCAACCACAGGTATGTCAGAGTAGCTTCTGTGCTACATCTGTGGTGTATTAAGCCTTCTCCATCATAGCATCTGTGAAATCCCAACCAGTTGTCATCTGTATTTCTATTATAATTCTAGGTGATTGGTTATCTGAATAACCTGATTACTTTTACTGGGCCTAAGTGGACAGTCAGTTGATACAAGAGCCTTAAGTCTAGCATCCCCTAGTCCAGGGGTAGGCAACTAAATGTTTCAGTGGCTTTAGATTCTTCTGATCACAAGGCTCTGGTGCCTCCTGTGAGAGACCTGGCATAGTTGAATAGGACAGCATCTAAATAAGTCTGACTCATTCCACTTGGAGACAACACAGAGTATAGTGATGGGCTGTTTCCCCTGCAGGCTGTCACAGTTTTTTCTTGTTACCAACATCATTCTACATTTATGTGATGCTGAAGAGTCACAAAATGGAAGTGGGATAATTTGTGAGAGAAAGCAGGTTTCAGAGTGGTAGCCATGTTAGTCTGTACTGTATCAGCAAAAAGAATGAGAAGTACTTGTGGCACCTTAGAGACTAACAAATTTATTTGAGCATAAGCTTTCGTGGGTTAAAACCCACTTCTTTGGATGCATGCAGTGGAAAATACAGTAGGAAGATATATATACACAGAGAACATGAAAAAATGGGTGTTACCATACCAACTCTAATGAGACTAATCAATTAAGGTGGGCTATTATCAGCAGGACAAAAAAAAACTTTTGTAGTGATAATCAGGATGGCCCATTTCAAACAGTTGACAAGAAGGTGTGAGTAACAGTAGGGGATCCATTGTAATCTGACACTTAATTCAGCCAAAGCAGATCTATTTGTTAATTTGGCAATCTCAGTACTTTAAACAAGTTGCTAGGTTGACAGTTGCTATAGTTGTAGTGGCAAGTAGTACTTTCTATATATTCCCAGACAAAAACTGTATTAAAATGGAGATAAGCTTGAGAATACATAGCAGTCAGTTATGGTAAAATAAGTTACAGGATACTATTATTATCCTCAAACCTAACTTTATAAACCTTATAATTCTTAATTAAAATTACACTTAATCACATTTAGAATTATAAAATGTCAGCCATTTTGGAAGAAGGCAGATTTTCATGGAATTCTCTGAAGAAGAGCATTATTCTTCAGACTTTTCTGAAGGAGAAATGTTTGTTTGTTACGAACAACCACAAAAATGACCGTTTACTCTCCCCACCAAAGGAAAAAAAAACTTCAGTGAAATTTAACTGTATGGGAAGTTTGAAGGGTCTACATTTTTCCATTTTTAAGATAATTAGGGACAAACAAAAGTACAATGCTAGGTGCAAAATTTCTTGAGATTCATTATATTAGTTAACATTAACTCCTTAATTATTGGATTTACTTATAAATTCTCAGGAAATTGTGTAATCGAAGAACAAATGCTGTAATTCTCAATAAGAATCTTCATCTCCTGTGTTTCACTTTCACTGGAACGACATCTGAGCCTGAACCTTGCCATGGTTAGAATGAGAAGTAAGACTAATGTCTTCATCCAACATACTCATTAACTGATGGGCATGGAGTCTCCTGCCATGTATAAATTTACCAAGTTTGCTTCTACAAGGATCCTGAAAATATGCCTATTTTATTGTTTGTTTGATATTGTATCTAAAGTTTATAAAATGTGCCCAGTACTATGAGGAGGATGGGTGTCTCATAAATGCCCATAGTGTAGTTATACTACCGCTAATGTTATACTCTGCATTAAAAATATGTCGAAAGGGCTGAAGCTTTTCTTCCATTGAGACAACCTGTAGAATTCATGGTTGCATGTGGAAATACAGTTTTGTGACTCCACATCCTTTTCTAAGCAAACAGTTGAAAATGAATATTGCTAATGGTTAAATATTTTATTGCTTAATTTTTTTTGTAATTTAGATCACATTTTTCCTACCAAGTAATAATGGTAGCATTTTCATGCAATCAACATCCAATTTGCATTGGGGTAAATTACAAGAATAGGTGCAAGACAGTGCAGAACCAAGCTTGGACTGTTCAGATATATACCAGATTACTGTCTTAAAACCAGTATCTGCTTTCTTATAATGATCACCCCCCTTCATAAGAGCTACCGTACCAAAGTATAAATTAGTTACATAAAAAAGAAAGAACTTCTTTCAACAAATATTTCCGATTATGCTGATATCCTAGTGAGCAAGCTTTTTAAGCAACTGTATTTCATGATGTTATGCTGTGTTGATTACCCAGTGTCATGCTATTGATGTGACAACAAATTGTAGCCATTAGTCAAAAACAGTGAGTTGTACTATAAAGTGACCTTGAGACTGGCTTCTAAAATATAATTATAACTGGCATGGTAGCCAAAACAATTGTTATTTCATGACCCCTTCTGACTAAATGATAATATGTCATGGTTTTCTTTTTTAAAATTACACATTTATCACTTATTAAACAAAATAACTTATTCCCTCAGTTAATGACACATTATGCCACTAGTATTAAAAAGTAAATAAGCTGCATGGAGAAGTTGAACATATACAAGTCAACCAATCAGGAGGATGTACATCCTAGGGAATTAGCAAATAAACTGACAGTTATGTTGGAAAAGTACTGGATAGTTGGGAGTTAGAAAACTGGAGAAAAGCAATGCAGTACTGATCTTCAAGAAAAGACTGATCCTCCACAATTATCCACTTGTGGTGTTTGTTATTTTTAACTGTGGCAGCACTGAAAGGCCTCAATCAGAAACTAGAGCCCCATTGTGCTAGGCAAACTTTTTGGCTCAAATTTTCCATGTTTGGTGTCTGCCTCAGGTTGGATTTTTTTTGTTTTGTTTTAAGTTTAAGCAAAAATGATTCAGCTACATCAGAGAATGGAGTATTTTAAAAATAGGCAGCTTTACCAATGTTTAAAACATTTCTTTGATCTTTTTTTTAAAGAAAAAAATATTGCCTCATTGGCTTGGAATAGGAAATTAAAATTAGCAGAGACATAATCCTGAAGTAGGATTGATGGCTGTCATGTTCCTTGTGAAAATCCACCCATAGTAATTGTTATACGTTTCCTGAGCATTTTATGTATACTGCAACAGCACTGCACGTGCTCTGAAGCTCCGCTGAACTTCCTTATCACATCATACTACTGCTGCCAATTTCCCCCAACAAATATCCTTTGGGTTAGGGGTAGGAACTAGGTGTCTTAGATTGGGCACCCAAAATTAGTGTATACATTTGAAAATTTGGGCCTTAATCACTCCGCCTCAGATCCCAATGGTAAAAGAGGAGTATTAACTTGCCTCCTAGGCATAAGGATTGGTTAATATGTGTGAGATAGGGTAAGCACCTCTTCACCGGTGAAAGAATATTGCACACAACTGAAGATGGAAAAGATATTTCTCTGGGGTGGAACAATGCCATGAAGCCACAAAAGTTTTAAGTTCCCACCTTCTCTTCTAATATCCATCCCCCCCTTCAGCATTTCCCTCATTGTCAACTTATTCCAGTTTCCAGTCTTTCCTTCTTTCACTTCAGCCTCCATACACAGCCCTCATTCTCCTCTCTCTCCACTCAACACCCCCAAAATTCTTTCATTTTCCTTTAGTTCTTCCCACAAATTCCACATCTCTCTTCCCTCATCTTCATGTTGTCAGTGTCCTTTTAATTACTCTGGCTCAATTTATAGAACGAGAACTGCATTTTTGGTTATCTGGTGAGGGTCGTCCTTTGAATATATTTTTAGCCTTTACACAACTCATACACATTAATAATTAAATACCACAATTAGTCTGACTATAATTTCATTCAGTGAAGATACTAAGGTACATACTAACTAGCACACTCTGTTGAGGAACTCATGCCTTGAAGGTAAATAGCTTTAGTCCCAATGATAGTGGCACTCAATTAGGGTTCTATAGTTAATCTCACTGTTGTAATTATAAATCCCCACTTTCAGGAATATGTAATTAACATTTAAAGGAAAGGGACATCATCAGATAGTTTAAGCCCAAAATGTCTTTTTTATTTAAAGGAAAAATAAAACAATTTTATAAAAGTTAGTATTAATAAGAATAATTGAATGACATTAAAAAAAAGTCAGTGAAGATTTACTGTGTGGATTAAGAATTCCCAACTCACATGTAACCCAGTAGTCTCAACCCAAAGTAAAACAAATAGAATTTGCAAACATTTGTACAGATATTTGACTTGCATCAAAAAAATCATCAGTTTGAATTTTATAGCACTACCCCCCAAGCTTAAAGTTAAGTACATGCAGAAGTGTTTACAGTATTGTGACCTCAGAGTTTAACAGATTTTTGCTTTCAAATCAAAAAGAAAATTTCTCCAGTAATTTTAAAAGCTGTACTCTCTTAAATCCCCCTACATGTACTCTCTTGTGCTGTTGGGCAGGATGGCCCCAATCATAGTAATATCATTGCTAAAAGTTATGAATTGTGGCCCTGATCCAGCAAAAAATTACATCCTTAATTAACTTTAAGCATTCAGTTCGGTGGGACTAAGCTGTTTAAAGCTGAATATGTGCATAAATGTTTGCAGGACTGAGACTTTGAAAACAATAGTAACTCCTCACTTAAAGTCATTGTTACAACGTTGTTTCGTTGTTACGTTGCTGATCAATTAGAGAACATGTTCGTTTAAAGTTACGCAATGCTCCCTTATAACGTTGTTTGGCAGTGAAAGTGAGATACAGGAGGAAATCTTAATGCAACAAGAGTAATATGTCTAGAATTCAAACACTGAAGTGATTTGTGGTGCTCTGAGGGTTAGCAATAAAAAGAAAAACAAAATACAACCTCCATATATTAAATTACTACTTAGATTATTTAAATTGGAATCATTGTATTTTCCAAACAGAATAAAAAAAAATCCCCACACAAAAACTAAATTATGTCACTTATGAGGAAGCCTCCACGTTATCTATACTATAATGCTTTGAAGATTTTATTCTTTAAATCTGCAGAAGAACTTGGCATTTTTTAAAATGTTCTTGGTTTTCAAATCTTTATACAGCATGAGTTGTTTTAAGAGGGAATAAAACAAAACATGTAAATATATTAGTTCATAAAATATTCTAAAATTGTTAGTTAAAATATGGCATATCCCACCAGGGTTCATGGGAAAGGTTGAAGGCCATGATGGCTAGTCATAAAAGTTCATTAGTTCTGAAACTGTTTTATTAAATCATTGCTGTAGGCAGTACATTCTGAACACAGTCTTCATCTGCTTAAATTTGGTTAAAAAAGCTTTGAGACTGGCTTCCTGGTACAAGTACACTATTGTATCATCACCAGGGGGAAATCACATAATTTTGTTTTTTGCTTGAAAATATAATTTCACTCATATTTTTGTTATGCTCGTCTGCCCCAACTTTACAGTATTGCCAGTGTTTTTATATCTTAACATAATCAGCACTAATTTTTTAATCAATCATGTTAAATCTATGAACTTACCATATGCAATATGAATGAATAATATCTTCTCCAATAAACAAATTATGCTTATGTTTTTATTTTTTCCCCCTTAGGTGAGTAACTGGAATTCCTGGTTCTCAAGTATACTTTATGCTTTTCTGTAGTATGCTGTGGGTAAGTAAGAAAACGATTACATATTGTATTTGTTGTAAAAAGGAATGATTGCTGATAGCAACATTATAATGCAGTGCTCTAATCGCTGGAATAGTTAGTAGCTATATTATTAATACTATCAGTAGCTTCAGCAAGTGTGACTCACTCGGTGATGTGGAGATGCTTGTATTATAGGAATTATCTAGATTTTACATTCTGAGAGATCTATGTGTAGGCCTTTTTGTCATTTGCAGTAATACATTTTTGGGTGAACTGAATCAAAGCTTCAAGACATTATAGACTGTATAGAATTACAGTAGTTTACATGGGGAAAAATAGGATGAAATAGTACATGGAAGTTTGGTGTAATCCACAGTGCTGTGTAAGTCGTATCAATTTGGAAGTTTCATTTTCAAGTGTTATTTCTATCAATGAAATTGAGCTTGTATTGTACCTTGACAAAATTAGCCTGTACCTTGGTGTAAAATGAGGTCAGCCTGAGATTTTAAGTAAAGTTTATGTTTGCAATGTCATTTTGCCACTTTCTGGTTATTGTCTACATCCTAAATGTAATTGTTGTAATTGGAATAATCTATAGTAGTTCACATATTCTTTTTCTAAAAGGCTTTAGATTAGACAGAATGAGTGAATTATTTTTCTCATGTGTATTATAAAATACTCCTCTTTGGTCAGAAAAGCCAGAAATAAAGAAAGTAGATGAACTCCTGGCCCCACTAAAGTCAATGGTAGTTTTGCCACTGACTTCAGTGGAGCCAAGATTCACCCAGTGTGTTGAAAATGGCTTACATAACAGTCATAAATTAAGCTGAATGGTAATATAAATGTACATAGATACATTAAAATATTTTAATTGTATAAGAGACTCAACTATTGCTTTACTTAAATTGGCATCTACATACTAATTAGAATACATAGTTTGAGACTAAATTTTTAAAAACTGATGCTTTGCTTGAGACTTTTGAAGGAACTCAAATATGAAATTGAAAAACTACTAACTGTGGTAAGTAACCTGTCACTTAAATCAGCATATGTACCAGATGACTGGAGGGAAGCTAATCTACTGCCTATTTTTAAAATAGTTTCCAGAGGTGATGCTGGCAATTGTGCCAGTAAGCCTAACTTCAGTGCCAGACGAATTGGTTGAAACTGTAGTGAAGAACAAAATGATCAAACACATAGATAAACTGGGGAAGAGTCAACGTGGCTTTTGTAAAGGGAAATCATGCCTCAGCAATCTATTACAATGTTTAAGGGTGTCAACAACCATGCAGATGAGGTTGAACCAGTTAATATACTATATTTAAACTTTTAGAAAGCCTTTGACAAAATCCCTCACCAAAGGCTCTAAAGCAAAGTAAGCAGTCGTGGGATAAAGGAAAGGCCCTTAATAACTGGTTAAAAGATGGGAAACAAAAGGTATGAATAAATAGTGTAGAGGGGTAAATAGTAGGTCCCCCCCAGACCTCTACTGGCACTAGAGCCATTCAACATATTTATAAACGATCTGGAAAAGAGGGTGAATAGTGAGGTAGAAAAGCTTACAGACAATACAGAATTACTCAAGATAGTTACGTCCAAAGCAGACTGCGAAGAGTTACAAAGGGATCTCAAAAACTGGGTGAGTGGGCAACAAAATACAGATGAAATTCAGTGTTGATAAGTGCAAAGTAATGCACATCGGGAAGCATAATGCCAACTATACATACAAAGTGATGGGGTCTAAACTACCTGTACCTCTCAAGAAAGAGAACTCTGAGTCATTATGGATAGCTCTCTGAAAACATCTGCTCAATGTGCAGCATTAGTAAAAAAAAATTAAGTGAACAGAATGTTAGGAACCATTATGAAAAGGATAGATAAAAAAACAGTAAATATCATAAAGCCACTATATAAATCCAGGTGCACCCGCACCATGAATACTGCATGCAGTTCTGGTCACCCCATGTCAAAAAAGATATAGCAGAATTGGAAAACAGTTATGATTAGGGTTATGGAACATCTTCCATAGAAGGAGAGATTAAAAAGACTGGGAGTGTTCATCTAAGAAAAGAGACAACTAAGAGGGGATATGATAGAGGTCTATAAAATCATGAATGGTGTGGAGAAAGAGAATAGGGAAGTGTTATTTAGCACTTCACATAACAGAAGAACTAGGGATCACCCAATGAAATTAATAGGCAGCAGGTTTCAAACAAACAAAAGGAAGTACTTCTTCACACAGTGCACAGTCATGCCAGGGGTGGTTGTGAAAGCCAAAAGTGCAACTGGCTTCAAAAAAGAATTAGGTAAGTTCATGGAGGATAGGTTCATCAATGGCTAGTAGTCAAGATGGTCAGGGATACAACCCCATGCTCTGGGTGTCCCTAAATCGCCAACTGCCAGAAGCTGGGACTGGTCATCAAGGGATAGATCAATCAAAATTCCCCTGTTCTCTTCATTCCCTCTGAAGTATCTGGCACTGGCCACTGTCAGAAACTGGATGCTGGCTAGATGGACCTTTGGTCTGACCCACTATGGCGATTCTTGTGTTCTTACTTCATTCTGGGTTGAACGTTGATCCTTGGATTAACAAATGCCCAACTGATTTGTTTGTTTATTTATTTGAGGGAGACTATCTAAAATATGTATGAAACATTTTTCTTGCCATTTTAAATTTATTTTTGGGAATCTGATATGTGTTATACCAGTACTTTTTGTCTTATGTAAGTAGTTTGTGCATGCCTATTCTTAGCATGTGAACATAGAATACTTATAGAAATGGGAATGCAGACTCTTCAACCAGGAACATTTCTTTTAAGAGCTGATATGAAGGATACTCATTAATATTGTCAGACTAGGTAGTTCCCTGCACAGTTTGGAAGTATCCGCAGTGTACAGTTTCTAGTGGAGGAAGAGTGCATGAGAGGTAAAGGACATTTTTAATAATGGATTTTTTCATTCAAACTGTGACAGAAAATTTGCATTTAAATCCTAGTGGCTAGGCTGGCTCTAGAAGAGACCCACATTCAGCCTTGCTTGTATGACTTCCTTATTCAGGCTCACTCAGCCAAATCAGCCTTTCAAAAAATGAAGAAAAACATTTTAACTTCAGAGATCTTATCATAGATAGTGAATGCTCTCTCCTCCCCCTTTAGAAACTGGAACATTTGATAGTACTCTTCATACCACCGCTAGGACCATTTCCTCAAGTTGAAAGTCAATGAGAGAAATCCTGGCCTGACTAAAGTCAATGGAAACTTAGTCATTGATCTTAGTGGGACTAGCATTGCCAAGATATTTTTATGTAGGGGCTGTTTACAAATGTGGGCCTGATACCTGCATGCCATAGACTTTATCCCTTGAACCAAACTTCACTTGAAACAATTTCACAATCAAGTTTTATCATACTGGTTACATTCTAAATTGTTTTATAATGCTTAACTTGCTACAGTTTGTAAATTACAGTGGGGTAGTTTTTTCCTTTGTATATGTTCAATGAAATTAATGGACTTACACCTTAGGAAAATTTGGTACATAGATTTACAAAAAAAAGATAATCTTACCAAATTTGTTCACTATCCCTTTTAAAACTCATTGAGCTATATTTACCACGATCTCGTATAGTGTACTTCCCAATGCCAGCTAGATCCACTGCATTCATGCAGTCTCCTCTCCAAGTGAACTGTCGAGGTTCATAATGTGTGATGACGCGTAGCCAAAGAGCCAGCCCATGGAAGCGGAATGATACCATGAGGCACCTGAAGTATAATTTCTATGAGGCAGCCCAGGCAGATGCAGTTCAATGTCTAATTCAAAATGTTCAAAAATATTTACTTTTTCAGAAATTTTTATTCCTCAGTAAATTTCAATATTTCAACTTTTCAGCCCAATTCAGGATGAAAGCAAATGCTGAGATATCGGAATTTCCAGCAAGATGGAAATTCCACTTTTCGATCTGCTATTGATTGCACTAGTGCCTCTCCTTGTGGGTTACCCATAGGAAAGGGTATCTTCTGTTTTTTGTTGTGGGCTACAAAAAGCCCTGCCAGCTAGTTGCACCCACTGTTGGGTTTGGCACAATCTGTAGCACAATCTGCTGGTTTATGCGAGAAGAAGCCAGAGTAAACAAGGGAAATATATAGTCCAATATTTAAAGTAAATAGAGTTACCATGTTTGGATCACAAACAACTTTTTGTTACTTGCTCTTTTTCGTTGAGCTGTTTATTTCCAGATTACCAAAATTGAATCTTCATTTGTCAAGAACAATCTGTATACTGAATACAAAAAAAATCTGTTAATTACTCTTGAAATAACTTTCTCTGCTAATGCAAACCCACAGAAGGCTTGCAGTGTAATTCAGTGCAATATAATTAAAGAAAAAGTTGATCTCAGGGTTGATGGCCTCAGTTATTTGTCATACATGGAGACATTCTTAGAGTGATAAGCCAAAGAAATTATCCAGCAATGCATGCAAGCCTTGTGAAATTAAGATATACATTTGAAACCAAGGGGTTAAAATAAAATACTAAGAGAAAAACAGAAGCTATTATCTTTCTCCCAAATAAATTTTCTCAGAAAACCATTTTTAAACTGTCATAATTTTCTAGAGAGTATAATCTCCCCCCCACTCCCGCCCATGTTCAGTCTCTCCCTAGCTAGAGACAGTAGGAACTCAGTCTCTTTATGGCTAGAAAATAGATGTGTCTCCAAGAAGTCCAGGTACCATTATAGCAAAGATCATTGAACCTTTGCCATGCTCTGGTAAAAATATACTATCAAATATAACAGTCTCAGAATATTACTTTCTCAAGTTCCACTCTCCCAGATGTATGCACAAATATTAAGCAGTAGTGAACACTCAACATCTGTTTAAAAATAAGAGCTATGTATATGAAGATGTGCTTGCCTCCTGACTGGACCAAAAGATTGACTTCTAATGCTTTTACTTTGACATATCCATCTAGGAATACATTTTGTCAGAAATAATTGTAATGAATAGATTTTTACTCCTTTTAGAATTGTTCCCCAGTTTAGAATTTAGTCCATATTGCTCATGGCTCTGTCAGTTGCTTGGTGCTATATGGTAGGAGGAAGATTGTGCTCCAGGAAATCTCCAGTCCCATGTTGTTATCAAATAATCCATCAATTCACCATGCTTTTTTAATCTCTTCTCTGCAGTTAATTGTTTTGTAAGATGTATTTAAAATTATCATAATTAGCATCTTCTAAGACTCAGCTTCTTTTCAATGTGAATCTATTTTTTCTTTTGTTGTTGATACATTTGATTAACTTGTGTATGGAAGAATTATTTCAAAATGGTGCTTATTCATTTCTCATGGTTCTGTGGTGGTTTTGGTGGACTATTCATTCAGCCTGAACTGTTGCTACAAGAGTACCAAGTCATCAGTTTCTTTTTCACCTGAGACTTTCATTGCAGCTTCTTGGAGTTTATAGTGCACTTTCATAAGGCATTAATGCCTTAACACACTGTGTCATAGCAAGTCTAGATTTGATTTGACCATGTCACAAGGTCTGTTTCTTCCTTGAGAACTCAAATGCTTGCACTTTTTCCTGTGTTTTGGCATGTGTTGTATTTTTGTTTTTACTTTATGGTGTATATCACAGACTTTCCTATTTTTTTGTAGATTTAGTGTTGTATAAACCTAAAACAGTAGTTTGAGGATCTCTTTCATTGTAGCTCCCCTTAGACAAACTATAATTTCTTGGCTGTTAAAATTTTTCTGAAGCTGATATATGCCATAGAGTCTTCCCAAGCCATTTTATATATGTATAGCACTATTACAAATACTTGACAGTTTCTCATTTTTGAGACATGCACAATTCAAAAGAGAATTTTTGCAAGAAAATCTGGCAAGTGTATGCTTCAGAATGTGATCTAACTTTTTTATTTTGACATGTTTTTAAAATAAGAGTTTTTGCTTTGAAATCTGGGCACTCTACATCCATGGTAATGGCTATTTAAAGATGTTTTCCAAACATTTTTATTTCACACTATAATTACGCATATGCCGTGGAGTATAGCATGAATTTCTACATGAATTTCTAGAAATAAGCGATGTAGGGCCTAGTCTACCCTTAAAAGTTCTGCTGCTATAGCTATACTGGCAAAACCGTCCTAGTGCTTATACCTGCAAAAAAAAATAAAAAATAGTTCTTTGACCAGTATAGCTTATACCAGTTCAGCCAGCAAAATAAGCTCTCTTTTGTCTGTATCAGTTGCATCTACACTAGGGCCTTTGCTAGAACATAAATGTTGCAACAGATAAATAAATAAATCATACTCCTAACAGATATTGCTATGCCTTCAAAAGTTTTTAGTGTAGATCCGGGCTAAGATTGTTATACACATTTTCAAAGGAGTCTGACCCTATGTTCAGTGCCAATACTGCAGTGCCTCTGTTTTTAAAGGATGGTGACAGTCAAGCTCATGCTGCAAAACCTCTGTTAGTCTATAAGGTGCCACAGGATTCTTTGCTGCTTTTAGTCTTGCGCTGAAGTGTTATGGACTAAAAAAATAACAAATTTTTTTGCTGTTAAAAACAGGCACATGTAGCAAGTTTTTCCAGCAGTAAGATGATAACTGTGGGGGGAAGGTGGGAAGAGGACAGGCCACATCAGCACGATGATGTATACTCATTGAGGAGTGGTGTTAATAGTGTGTTGAAGTAAACAGGGGGTTTTGTTTTAAAGGAATAAAATAAGTAAATGCATTAGTTGGCTTGATTCTTGTAGGCTTCATGAGATAAATGGGCCTTACAGAAGGACTTGAATTAAGAGAGGGTAACAGCCTTGTGGACTAGGTCAGGAAGGACAGCTAGGCAATTGAACCATCACTTGATGTATTTAAATCGAGACTGCATGTTTTCTTTAAAAATATAGCTCTAGTCCAGTCAGATGTTGTGGCAAGTATTCTGCTGAAGGATGGACTAAATTATCTTAATGGTCCCTTCTGGCCTTAAAATATGTGAATTTACCCAAAGGGCCTCTTCCTTCCTCCAGAGTCACTCTGCTCTGTTCCACACTCCCCCAGTGCCCATTCCTATTCAATAGGGACCATTGGGGAACAGGAATAGGTAGCACACTGTCCCTGCTGGCTCACTGTTCATTTCTGTGTTAGCCCTGCAGTGAAGTCTGTCCTGAACTAACACATCTCCCTAACTTCCTGTAGCTGCCTTATTACAAGCCCAAAGTTCTTATGCTCTGCTTCCCCGCAGCTTGCTCATGTGGCTGGTGTCAGCTGCCTCCTCCTTCTCCCACCAATTCCAGTGTTTCACTTTTTAGGGGAACAGAAGATTACCTGCTTCCTTATCTGGAGAGGAGGGAAAAGAGCACAATGAATATGGTAGTCCTTTTCCTAAGCAAGGTGTAGTAAAGGGACTGAATTCCCACCCCCACCTCCAAGGAAAGAAGCTTGCACCAGCATCAAGAAATCTCACTCTTCTCTGTAATGGTGGTGGGTTGAGTGGTGAGTTGGGGGGTGAATTGTGGGTGACTGAAGGGTGTGAGGTAGCTTGGTGTGAGAGAGAGACAGACTGACTCTGTTGGGATTTCTCAGAGTGAAATGAGGAAGAGAAGAAAGGAATAGTAAGAAAGACAAAAATCTAATGAGTGTAAAGTGGAAGAGAGAACAGGTGAACAATCAGGGAAAGACACCAAAGTATAGAAAAGGAGAAAAGGGGAAAACAAAGCAGCACAGTCATAGTAAGTTCTCCTCATTTAGTTTTGTTTGTTTAAAAACAAACAAAACCTGAATGATGTTACATTAAATAAATGCAAATGCTTCTTACTTTCTTTCCCCCATTACATGGTCAATTAGCTCTCAGTAATTTGTCAGTTTCTGCAAAGATAATGTCTGGGCTGCTTGGGCTTTCTAGTCGTGTTCTCAAGCTAATAGAAACTTAACAAAACAGTGCAAGGTGCTGTATGCTTTCAACTCCCATTGTCTTCTATAAAAGTTCTGCATGAAAAGCACTCTCTCTCTTTGGTATTCATGCCTTTCAATGTATGTCCATTGTTATGTCCTTTACTGCTTGTTGCTTAGCTGTGTTATAAAAATATATACATATTCTTACACTAATCATACACAATTTTAAACTTTTTCATAATATTTTCAATTCTGTCATTCGTGGAAGTTTAATCCTATGTAACACGCATCAGCTAAAATTAGAAAATTACACACAACCCAATTTTGTTGGGTCATTGCCATCTATTCCTGATAACTTATTCATAATCTGTTCCAACAGGCAATTAAGTATATAATCATAAGTACCTAGTTAAAAGCAGTCTATTAATTGAGTATATAAAACTCTAATCAATGAGGTAAGCATTAATTTATAATCCACTGAATAGAGCACCACATTTACTGCATAGTGAGCCAGCTATAACCTTTCAAACTTGATCAGTTTTATGTAAAACAAACAACAACAGAAAACATGTAGAAGTTGCTGTTGAGAACTAAGTATATTTAAGGAGACTGGGAAGATAATTGAAAATTAATATTTGACGTTAAAAAACCACCAAATTTTTGTAAAACGAAGGTCTATAAATTCTTATGTAAGAGAGAGAGCCTGGCTGAGGTTCAGATTTTTTCTCGTCTGGTACACTGTTGTTTTTTTCCCCTAGCAGCTGAATGAGTAGAACAACTTGACTTAATTATGCTTTCTCAGCACTGACTGTTTTGGGCAGTAATAATGTGTTTCAAATATGAAGGTGATGCTATAGCATAGTCAATTAAACAGAATTAAAAACAATGTCCTTTCTAATAGCTTTGTATATGATTTATTTAAAAACTTCTAACCTCTGATTGTGAATATATTCAACCATGTAGTAGGTAAAATTTCATCTGGTTGAATAAGCTGTTGATGTGCAGGCAAAGGAATTCATTTAATTGGGCTCAGGGCAAGGAACTCATGAGTTTTTTCAAGTGGGGGCAAATTCCTTCTTATCACTGGTAAATTCCATATTATATAAAGAATTCCCATATTCCACAAGTGCTAATACAGCACTCTCAAACTCCAGTAACTGGTAGGTAACTTTTCCATGTCCATTTTAAAGGTGTTATCTTTTGATTTCAAAAAGTGTCACCTTGTGTTGAAAGAGAGAGAGTAAATAGGTGAGACAATTTGGCATTTACATTGTTACTCTTTTTTTATATACCTCTATTATAACTCTTCTTACTCTTTTCTTTTGAAAATGATTGGTCCTAGTCTTCTAAGTATTTCCTTGCATAGAATTCTATCTCTAAACATTCTGTTTTTCTCAAAGCGGAAATAGTTTAAATCTTTTGAAATTAAATGAATACCAGTGAAGCCAGCATTAAACATGATGCAGTATAGTGAATGTATATAACACATTTATGGTTTGTAGTCATTTTTGCTGTAACTTCTTAATTCATGGCCCTAACCTATCCATGGGAAACCTTTAACAGCAAAGCTATCCTTGGTTGCAAATGTTTGATGCTGTTGCCACTTCTTTCCCTACAACATCTGACATCTTGGATGACAAGTATGACCCCTGATGGGGGATCTTTTCTCAGTCTAGTGCTCAGGTTTGTTTGCTTTCAGGTGCTGTGTTTAGGTTTCAGCAACAGATCAGACATTTCTGCCCATTCTCTACTTGAGGACTTAATTCTGCTTCCATTGAAGTCAAACTCCTATTGCCTTCAGTGGAAACAGGACTGGACCATTGAAAAAAATAGAACAGGTAAGCAAAATATTGATGAGCCATAAACCCAAGAAAATTCTAAGTGCTAACTGAAGGTGCTATATAGATAAGACTGTTTCTTCTGCGAGTGCTTGCTCATGTCCATTCAACTTAGGTGTGTGTGCTCGCCACATGCACCGGTGCCAAAAGTTTTTCCCTCAGCAGCATCTGTAGGGGACCAACTCCGGTGACCCTTGGAGTGGCACACACGTGCTGCGGTATATAGGGTGCCACTGGATTTCCACAGCCTCAATTCCTTCTTGCCTCCAGTGACAGTGCTGGAACTGTTGCTGCTTGTTCATACGAACTAGTTCTCTTGTATTATAGTGTATATAGCTTTCTGTTACTGTTTATAAATCCCTTAGCTATAGTTAGAGAATTCATAGGTCCTAAATGGGACTTTTGCGTCAGGATGGGGCATGCCCCAGTCCCCAGGCTTTAAGCCTTGTGATCGCTGCAAGAGGCCCATGCCCATTAGTGATCCACACAGCAGTTGTCTGCGTCGCTTGGTTGAAGGACACGTTAATGAGAAGTGCAAAATTTGTAAATCCTTCAAGCCAAGGACTAAAAAGGAGCGCAAAATTCATTTAAGAGTGCGCCTTATGGAGTCGGCCCTCACCCCGGCACCGGAGCAATGCTCTAACTCGGCACTGAGTACCGTGACCTCGGTATGCAGCACCCCACCAGGACCGTCCACCGGTGGAACCGGTCCCAATCTGTAGCTCTGACCAAGACACCCAAGAAGGCAGTGCGAGGCTGGTCTCCAGCCTCCCACAAGGGAAAGGATAAGACTGGGTGTGAGCAACTCTTCATCCACGTTGGGATCTCGGGCCCAAGCTCCAATGGAGCAATATAGCCCAACCCGCTCCCCGCCAGCTACCCCAGATAGTGGCAGAGGCCTCAGTCAGCTCCGGGTGCCATCCATGCCAGAGGCCCTGCAGGCAGCACAGGAGATCATGTCCCTCACAGTGCTTCCCCCACCAGCTCCTGTGATTCCCCGGTCATGAGGTAAACCTGCATTTGAACTGCTTCAGTCCCCACCTCAGCGGCACCGTTCCCCATCGTGGGGAACATCCCACCAGTGCTTGCCCTCCTGTAGCTGCCATGCATCTGACTGTGAAAGGCAGATGCAGCACAGCCCTATTCGGTCCTCGGACCTTGGGCATGGGCAGAGAGGCTCAAGGTGCAGCTCGCCAGCCACCGGGTGCAGACCTTTGGAGGCACGCATCCCTTCGCAGGAGTACCGGTCTCGGCATCCGGTATCTCAGAGAACGTAGTACTGCTCCAGGGACCCATCGAGGGATTGTTGTCACCATTCCTCGGACCATCGCCAATCCCTTAGGAGGGCATAACCGCGTGCGGGCACTTCCCGACACTGGGCCTGTTCTGACTCCCGGTCCTGCTCCTCATCCCAGTACTGCTCATCAAGCTGGCAGCGGTGAGCACCTGCTCGATTTCCTGCTGGGACAAATTGTTTACATGTATGATGTTCCAGAGGGAAAGGAGCCAGGCAGCGGCCTTTTCCGTTTTAAAGGGGCCCAGCTCGCGAGCCAGCATGGAGATGTCCGCCAGGCCCAGCAGACTCTGAATTCTGGCTGTAACACGCTGAGTTTGGACCCAATTCCCCTCCTGAAGTTGTTCAGTGGACCTCTCCTTGGTCTTAATGAGGGCCGCCATGGGGGCACAGCAAGGGCTGGTACCTGCTTAGCCAGTGTTTCCAGGTGGGTGAGTTTTGCTTTCTCCGCTTGGAAGTCTTGTTTCAGGGCTTGCAACTTGTCCTGGGCATAGGCCTGGGTTGCTGCCTGGTTAGTAATCTGCGCTTTCAGTTGCTCAATTTCCACCAGCTGTCAGAAGCTGGTGGACGCCACCTCTTCCCTTTTTATCCAACTCCTCTTTCTGTCCCTACAACATTTGATACCACATGGCAGCTGCAGTCCAAATTAATCCCACAGCTGCCCCTAGGTTTTTACCCTTCTGCTTTTCAAACTCAGTATATTGGTCCAACAAATCCTGCCAAGAATACACACGTTTCTGAAGCTCCGTCACGGAACCCCAGGGATTGTATCCTATCTTGGTGAGAGCCCTCTCCATCTGGGAGAGGTCTTCACCCCACTTTGTAAGAGGCAGCTGGGTCCCGTCCTTCTTTGCTACCTCCCCCGTGGCTCGGGCATCAGGTCCACCTGCCGCCCATGATGCCAGCTGATTGGGCAGCCGGACTACCGTGTCTGCACTCCTTAAGGCCCGTACGTCCAGGCTTGAACCCATCGCTGATGCCATCGCCCACGATTGCGGGACTCCCGAGTCCGCAGTTGCACTCTTTTGTTTCCTAAACATGTCATTACAATCCGCAAATACCACCCTTAAGATTTAAGATCCTTTAATCACTTGAAATTTCACGCTGCTCACGCTGGCACCGGGACTTACAATGTTACCACACTGAGCCAGAGGGAGGAGCGCTATGCCTCCCCCTGTCTTGCTCGGCCTTCTACCACCGAGGGCCCGTACACCAAAAACAAAACCCCTCCCAGGGGCAGAGCGAGAAACCCTAAGTTCTCCTCTTCCACTCAGCCCTTCTACGACTGAGCGTCTACCAACCAAGGATTCTCTCCTGGAGCGAGGATCTCTAAGTCCTCCTCCTAGCGCCCGGCACTTCTACAACCGGGGGTTGACCCACCAGCACCCTTCCCCCACCGACCGGGGTGGAGAGCGGAATGCTAAACTCCTCTCCGGTTTTCAGCGAGACTATGACTGAGGGTGGGGCACACCTGTAATCATAAAATCCTCAACATGAAATACCAACAGTGCCGAACGGAGCAAACATGAAATATCAAGGGCAGAACAGTTGGTGCGCTCCGCAGGGCTCCCCCCCTCCACAATTCTCCACCAAAACTGTGGCAGATTTCAGTTACCAATCTGCCTGAGGCGTCAGGTGATCAGGCTGAAGCCACAGGATCATTTGGGGAGGAGATGACGAAACACACCAAGTGTCTATATTTTAAAGCTTTATTAATAAAATAATAAAATTACAGCAGAGAGTGCTGGGAGCGCTCCCAAGTCAATCAGGGGAAGAAAGAGAGCATTAGTGCCCCAAGCCCTAACCCCCTTTCATACTCACACACGCACTATCCAAGACTGGCCTGGCCTGGGGGTAAGGTCAGAAGAAGGGGAGGGGGGGAAAGGATGGACGAGAGTGCTGTCCTGGTCCGAGGCCATCCACGTCTGCTGTTGATCTCCAAATTGCTCCAGCTCTCAGGAGGGTTTTAAGTCCTGGCTCCTCGGGGGGGGGGGGGGGGGGGGGGGGGGGGGGGGTTTCTCCGTTCGGGGACCTCTGCTCCTGGTGCCCTCTGTGCCAGTCCAGACTGGCTTTCCGTGGTTTCTTCAGCTTTCTCAAAACACCCCGGCTCCCAGGACGCAAGGCTCGGCCCCTCCGCTTGTCGTCTCATCTGTGTTTTCAATCTCCGCAGCCCTGGACTTTGTTTTCTTCTTCGCTGGCCTGCTGTCTTGCAGGTCTGTATAGTTGGGTTTTTCTTTCTCACGGCTGCTCGGGCACATTCAAGCCCCTGTCTTTCTTGGCTGACAGCCAGCGCTGGCTGTGAGCTGTGGCCTTGGGCGGGGGCGGGGGCCAGCGACTTATCTTGGACCTGAGACTGAGCGAGCTGAAGTGTTGAGTTAACCCGTTCTCTGCTCTTCTCCTTCCTCGGCCTCTTGTACCTGCAAAGGAAACTTCCACTTCCCACTCACACACCGTTGACCATTCCCAAAATGCCTTGCGATACTTGCAACAGCGTTAGCAATATGCTGATCTGCCTTGGGGCTCCCTGAGGGGTGTGACAGTGGTACCCATGGGGGTTCACCCAGCCCTCCAAGATCGCCTGCTCGGTGTCCGGAGCCTCAGAGAGACCAGCTACCTCTCTCTCCTGCCCTCCTCCGGTGCACAAAGCCTCAGATGCAAGGAACCTGCAGGTCCAAGAGGGAGCAGGGTAACAAGCCACTGGATCACCAATGGTTGTGGAGGACCCTACAGCACCGGCATCTTCCTCGTCATTGCCAGATGCGCCTATAATGGGGCCCCCTCCAGATGACACTAAAGCGCGCCAGGAACTACTGAAGAGGGTCGCTGCCAACCTGGGTCTTCAGGCGGAGGAGCTAGAGGAGCCCTCGGACTCTCTCTTCGATGTCCTCTGCTCCATAGCGGCATCCAGAGTGGCTCTGCCCCTTCATGATGGGGTTTTTAAGATCACTAATACCCTGTGGCAATCTCCCTTCTCCCTGCTGAGTGCAATTACTTTGTGCCATCCAAAGGCCATGAGTACCTGTACACCCACCCTGCTCCCAACTCACTAGTGGTAGAAGCGGTTAACCACAGAGAGCGACAGGGTCAACCTGGGGCTACCCCTAAGAACAGACTCCAAGAGACTAGACTAGACTAGACTAGACTTGTTTGGGTATAAGGTTTATTCTTCCTTTAGTCTCCAGTTGAGGGTGGCCAACCATCAAACCCTCCTGGGATGCTATGATTTTAACAGGTGGCAAGCCATGGCCAAGTTCAAGGGCTCTCTTCCTGAGGCTTCTAGGAAGGAATTCCGGGCTATTATGGAGGAGGGCACGACTGTGGCCAGGACGATGCTCCAAGCAGGGTTGGAAGTGGTGGACACTGCCACCTGAACCACGGCCTCAGCCATCGCCATGCACCAGGCATCCTGGCTGCTACTCTCTGGCTTGTCCACGGAGGCTCAGCAGTCGATGCGAGACCTTCCCTTCGATGGGCAAGCCCTGTTTGCAGAATAGATGGACAAGAAGCTCCATGGCCTAAAGACTCCCGCACGACCCTTAAAACACTGGGCCTGTATGTTCCCGGCCCTGCCTGCAAGTGGTTTAAGTCACAGCAGCCTCAGGGCGAGGGGAGCCACCCTTGCCAGTAGCCTCCCCATAAGAAATCCAGAGGCTACAAGAGGCGTCCTAGCCAACAGCCTTCGCAGGCCTCTCAGTCGAGCTCGACCCACAATAAGCAGGTGGGCAAGCACTCATTTTGAGGGTATGCCTGTGGGCTACCAACTAGACTGTTCCCAGGATCCTCCCTCCCCTATTTTTGCCAACTGCCTTTCTCCTTTCCTTCCTGCATGGGCATCTATAACATGGACCGATGGCTCCTCAGTACGGTGGGGTGGGGTTACACCCTTTAGTTAATTTCTACCCCTCCTTCTCACCCCCCCCATCCCTCTTTAGGAACCCTTCTCACAAAAGTCTCCTCGCACAGGAGGTAGAGGGGTTACTGCAGCTAGGTGCAGTGGAGGTCGTTCCTCCGGAGTAGAGGAACCAGGGGTTCTATTCCCGTTACTTTTTAATCCCAAAAGCCAAGGGCTGTCTGCGACCTATCCTGGTCCTGCAAGACCTGAACCGCTTCCTAGCAAAGCTTAAGTTCCGCATTGTGTCTGTGGCCTCCATCATCCCCTCCCTGGATCCGGGAGACTGGTACGCTGCCCTCGATCTGAAAGATGCATACTTTCACATTGACATCTTCCTCTGGTTTATGTAGGTCCCAACTGTGACGGTACCTCCGATAAGGCTTTGTGGGAATATGACATAACTGGAATATGTTTTGTGCTGCCTGTGCCAGGTACATATCTCTGTAAAGGTTATGGTCTACTATATCTATTCATCCCTTTTGTACACATATATCATTTTGTACTTGAGGTTAAGAATATGGATTGTATACTTGCTTGCCTAAGGTTTGTGAGGCATTTGGTCAGCTTCTTTAGGAAGGAATTTACTAGGTTAAGTACCCGGTCGGGGAACAATGCATCTTGGAATGCTCCAATCCACATAAGAAGTTTACCTGAGGATGTTCAAGGCAGCATGTGGGTAATGGCTGCTACCTGCAGTCCTGAGTCATGCATGGGCATGTGACCTGCCCATGTGATTCCGAATCTCCATTCTGTGACTGGATTCTACAGAGGGTGAGGAGGGGGTCTCCACCCACAAGAGACAGTCTATTTAAACCCGTGGGAGACCCCTCCATTTTGTCTTCAGCTGGCTAAAGAAGGAGCCTCTCCACCCCCCCAAGGTACTTGAAGGAAATTGGAACCAAAGACAGTAACTACAGGGGGTGTGAGTGATTGCTGGACCCAGGCTAAAAGAAGATTAGCCTGTAAAAGGGAACATTTTGGAACTGGTGAGGATCT
Source organism: Platysternon megacephalum (assembly GCA_003942145.1). NCBI lineage: Eukaryota > Metazoa > Chordata > Testudines > Platysternidae > Platysternon > Platysternon megacephalum. The sequence goes on along the minus strand of QXTE01000132.1, from coordinate 1,101,837 downwards.
TATCTGTATTTAGTGCAATTAGACATAGATTTGCGTATTTTATTTTATTTTGCTTGGTAACTTCTTTTGTTCTGTCTGTTACTACTTGAAATCACTTAAATCCTACTATCTGTATTTAATAAAATCACTTTCTACTTATTAATTAACTCAGAGTATGTATTAATACCTGGGGGAGCAAACAGCTGTGCATATCTCTCTATCAGTGTTATAGAGGGCGAACAATTTATGAGTTTACCCTGTATAAAGCTTATACAGGGTAAAACGGATTTATTTGGGTTTAGACCCCATTGGGAATTGGGCATCTGAGTGCTAAGGGCAAGCAGACTTCTGTGAGCTGTTCTCAGGTAAACCTACAGCTTTGGGACAGGTGGTTCAGACTCTGGGTCTGTGTCTGGCTTCAGCAAGACAAAGTGCTGGAACCACCGGTAGCTGGCAGGGAGAACAGGAACAGAGGTAGCCATTGCACATCAGCTGGCAGCTCCCAAGGGGGTTTCTGTGAACCAACCCGTCACACCAACCACTATCAGTTTGCGGTCCTCCCATTTGGCCTAGCAACAGCACCGCGGGTATTTACCAAGTGCACTCGACCAGAGCGCAGTCATCTTCGGTGGCCTCCCTGGCACACTTCACGATCCAGGACATCTGTCAAGCCGCAATGTGATCCTCGATGCACACTTTCATGGCCCACTATGCCGTCACTCACCAGGCCCGGGACGACGCTGGGTTCGGCAGAGCGGTGTTGCAATTGACACATCCATGAACTCCTATCCACCTCCAAAGGGGTACTGCTTGGGAGTCACCTAAGTTGAATGGACATGAGCAAGCACTCGAAGAAGAAAAGACAGTTACCTTTTCCATAACTGGTATTCTTCAAGATGTGTTGCTCAAGTCCATTCCACAACCCACCCTCCTTCCCCACTGGTGAAGTTTCCGGCAAGAAGGAACTGAGGGTGGGGGGAACCGGCGGCGCCCTATATACCGCAGCATGTGTGTGCCACTCCAGGGGGTGCCAGATCTGGTCCCCTACAGATACTGCTGAGGGAAAAACTTCCAGCACCGCTGCATGTGGTGAGCACACACACCCAAGTTGGATAGACATGAACATAAGAACGGCCGTACCGGGTCAGACCAAAGGTCCATCTAGCCCAGTATCCTGTCTACCAACAGTGGCCAATGCCAGGTACCCCAGAGGGAGTGAACCTAACAGGCAATGAACAAGTGATCTCCTTCCTGCCATCCATCTCCTTCCTCTGACAAACAGAGGCTAGGGACACCATTCCTTACCCATCCTGGCTAATAGCCATTAATGGACTTAACCACCATGAATTTATCCAGTTCTCTTTTAAACGCTGTTATAGTCCTAGCCTTCACAACCTCCTCATTTAAGGAGTTCCACAAGTTGACTGTGCGCTGCGTGAAGAAGAACTTCCTTTTATTTGTTTTAAACCTGCTGCCTATTAATTTCATTTGGTGACCCCCAGTTCTTGTATTATGGGAATAAGTAAATAACTTTTCCTTATCCACTTTCTCCACATCACTCATGATTTTATATACCTCTATATAAAATATTTTATATACCTCTATATAAAAGCCGAAGAGTCCCAGCCTCTCTAATCNTCTGCACACTGCGTGGACATCTTCAGAGAACTATCCACGATGACTCCAAGATCTTTTTCCTGATTCGTTGTAGCTAAATTAGCCCCCATCATATTGTATGTATAGTTGGGGTTATTTTTTCCAATGTGCATTACTTTACATTTATCCACATTAAATTTCATTTGCCATTTTGTTGCCCAATCACTTAGTTTTGTGAGATCTTTTTGAAGTTCTTCACAGTCTGCTTTGGTCTTAACTATCTTGAGCAGTTTAGTATCATCTGCAAACTTTGCCACCTCACTGTTTACCCCTTTCTCCAGATCATTTATGAATAAGTTGAATAGGATTGGTCCGAGGACTGACCCTTGGGGAACACCACTAGTTACCCCTCTCCATTCTGAGAATTTACCATTAATTCCTACCCTTTGTTCCCTGTCTTTTAACCAGTTCTCAATCCATGAAAGGACCTTCCCTTTTATCCCATGACAGCTTAATTTACGTAAGAGCCTTTGGTGAGGGACCTTGTCAAAGGCTTTCTGGAAATCTAAGTACACTATGTCCACTGGATCCCCCTTGTCCACATGTTTGTTGACCCCTTCAAAGAACTCTAATAGATTAGTAAGACACAATTTCCCTTTACAGAAACCATGTTGACTATTGCTCAAGAGTTTGTTTTTCTATGTGTCTGACAATTTTATTCTTAACTATTGTTTTGACTAATTTGCCCGGTACCGACGTTAGAGCAACACATCTCGAAGAATACCAGTTATGGAAAAGGTAACTGTCTTTTCAGTTGGGTTAGCAAGTAAGAGCATGGCTTGCCTAACAGTGAGTGGTGCTTGTCTCCCTCTTTTGGTGTGTGTGTGGTTTTTTTTTTAATAGGAAAACTCATAATAAAATTAAGATGTCAAATTTTAAAAAGACAAAATACTGGTTTACTACATAGTATAGTGAACTGTGGGCACCATATTCACTTTACCACTGTGCCTAAATGATTATTGACACTCATAGATTCTACTGTTGGACGTTAAAATAAAGAGATGCATATCTCCAAAAGGGGGGAAAAACAAAACCTTTTTGTAGGCTGATACTTGTGGTGCTATACAGAATCACACTCTTTTTTTTTTTTTAATGTATTAGTCCCTAATGCTGAGGTTTCACTGCATGGCTACTCTTTTGAGTGGCCCTTCTGTTACTAACGTGGGATAAGCACTAAGTCCCAGAAATGGACCTCACCTCTCCTCCTGTTTCATTTCAAGATGCTTCAAGGCAAATTCAGACAAGAATTCTCCTGGGGTCCCAGGGTGATTGGCAATGTTGTTAGTTGCTCTTCTCACAGCATTTCAGATTAAACCAGAAATTACAGAAGTGAGCAATTTTTTAACTTTTCACAGGCTCAGGAAAAGTTCACCTCGCTAACTGGGGTGTTCTGTTGATGAGTCCGGGAGCAATGAAGACACACCCCTTCCACCTGGATTGGTGGGGAGGCGGGGAAGATCCCAGACATAAACAGTTGGGACACTGCTACATATGTTCCCTGGTTTCCCCCTCCTCCTCCTCCTCCTGATGACCTGTAATGCACATGTATGGAGAGGGGTAGGGCTCTACTTCATTCTCTTTCCTCCTTCCCCCATTTCTCTCCCTCCCCTATGCTTCAGGGAGTGGACTCTCTCACATGACATTAAGGTAAAGGAGCCTGCCCTGCCACTCCTGCTGCCATTGGAGTGAGGAGTTAATATGGGATGGTTGATTGGCTCTTGTCTGCTGGGGTGAGAGGAGAGGTTTCTTCTGGTAAGTAGCCAGTTTGGTTCTGTTCTAGCCCCACTCTTTCCCACCCTTATCTAGTGTGCTGAATCTTTGGTGATGGTAGGAGCTAGGTTGATCACCAATTTTGTTTAGGGTCCGGAGTTGATTTTTGCCAAACTGCTTTTAAGGGTTTATTTGTTGTTTTGCGTCCGTCCCGACCCCCATCTTCTATCTGGCATCCTTGGAGGTCTGAGCTTGGAATTTAAATTACATTAATCACAACTTTGAGTTTCAGTATGGTTGGTGGGTTAAAAGAAGGTCCAGTGTGAGATTCTGATAACCTGATGGGCTGCTTGGTCTTTGGTCCTAAGCATGACACTGCACGAGAAATGGATATGCTTCCGTGTCTCTCTCACCATGAGCTCCTCTCACCTCATTGCCTTTGCCTCCTGTGTGGAGGGAAATGGTTTGCAACTCTGCCTTCCAGCCAGGGTCACTGGGCAGGGCTGAGGGTATAGAGGGGACATTGTCCTTATATCCATCCTCAGGTTTGTAGAGGCTAGGGCCATTGCTGCCTAGTTGAATTCTTCACTGGAAATGCCCTGCCAAGTTTCCCATTGGTGAATGGTTTTAATAAAGTTGCAACTTTTGCATTTAATCATACTGTGGCATTCTTTTTCCATGTTTGTTTCCACATTATATGTAGGTTTGAGTTTGGTTCAAGAGATAAGTGAAAAATAATCACTTTTTATTTTATTGGACTTGCTCCCCTTCCTTACTTTAAACCGCCTTCCAGTTACTTTGTAAAACTCTGAAATGTCAGCATCATCCTTTTTCTGCCTCACAAGTAGTATTCATGTGACCTATTTTCAGAATTTCATTTAAAACCAAGATAAATCAGCAAACCCATACAGGCTTAGGGTTAAATACAATATTGCCACATAATAACAAAAAACTAAATAATTTAAATTTATTATTCAATATAATTTTGGCTAATCTCATTTTCCTGAGTCTCTGTGGAAGTGTAGAAAAAGATAATTGAAAATTCTTTAATGGCTTGAACAGACATTCATCATTAATATATTCAGACATGAACAAATCTAATTCTATGAACAGGATTTTCAGCAATCAAGTGAGAGTTAACTTCAAATAATGCTCCAGAGACCAAATATAATCAAGACAAACTTCCTTCTAAATGTTATGTTTATTGCGTTGACAAAAATAATAATGTACTCAAAATACATTGACTTTCGTAGAAACTTAGTATTATGCAATAACTGTTAAAAATCAGCCCTTTCATGCTTCCTGCTTCTTTAACTCACTCAACGAGAATTGTAGCATACTCTTACTGTATGTAACCCTTCTGCCCATCTGAGTTGGCAGCAACAAGGGCCGGGTTCAGTATCTAGGGGTTCTGTTTCAATAACACAATGCAAAACCGGCTCGAGCCCCCACCCAGTGAGCTGGGACAATTTCATACCACCCCCTGGGCGCCTCTAAGAGGCAATACTTCCCCTCTCGCAAGCATGGAGTCTGAGTGTAGCAAAATCCTTTTAATAAAGGAGGGAAACAATGCGGCATTATATTGGGGGAACACCACAAACAGGATTCATAATACAAACATGAGCAAAAGACCCATCCCCAAGTAAGGTTGGCAGTATCCTTTTCCCCTCAGGGTCTTAAGTCCAACAACCCAAAAGATCACCCCAAAGTCCCAAAAGTCCAACACCTCTAACATCTCTTGAGTCCAACAACCCAAGAGTCTCTGTCCTTGGTCAGTGCAGCCCCAGAGTTCAAAAGTTTATCTGCAGAGTTTTTACCCCCCACAGCCTGGGTGGAAGGGGGGGGGGAGAAAGGGTACGCAGGGTGTTAAGGGGCACCTTACGTGATCCGAGGCCGACTGCCCCACCTCTCCGTGGGGTTCTGCTGCTGCCTTCACCACGAGCCGCTTCACTCCACTAGCCGTCCCGGGAGCTGCACCAGCCGTCCCACGAACCGCTCCGCTCCCTGTCCCGCGGGCTGCGCCAACTGCCCCGCAAACTGCTCCGCTCCACGTTCTTTAGTGATTTCAGCTTGTAGTAGGGGAGCCCCGGTGCTGGTGCACCATTGGCCAAAAGCAAATTCAGCTTAGCAGTCTGTAACTAGACTCCTAATGGAATCAAAGTTAGCTCTGACATTCAACAGTGGAGAGAGAAGGAGGTGCAATTGGTGTTTTAGGCCCTCAAAAGGGGCCCATTCCATCAGGCACACATTCCTGTCCCCACCCTCTCTCAATTCACTGGGTTTTGGAACCCATGTCCCTTGTCTAGCAAGTGCTACTTAGTTGATGGTGAGTCCCTCTGTCATAAAACAGTTTCACTGGCCTTGATTCACATAACCATGGTAACAACACTTTATTCTTCCTGCCCCAATAACAGAGAAACTGGGGATCCTACAACAGCCAAAGTTACCATTTTGGGCTGCTGTAAGCTCATGCTAGGTGGAGTGGGTGTGCCTATGCAAACAAGATCAGCCCCTGAAGTTCTTTTCCACACTCGCCATAATTCACCACCAGATGTCAGGGTAGAGCTCATCCTGACTCTGCTTACATGTATATGCTGATCTCTGTGGGCAAACCCTTACATCCTTGCAGAGATCCATCAAGGCACTAGGGCTTCTTTTAGGGGCAAGATCTACCTGAGTGAATCTGATTGTAGAAACAGGGCCATGATGTATAAAACAACATGCTATAAAGGCCAGAGCGATGACATCTCAAACCTAGTACGTATTCTGATAGTTGATTAGCAGTTCTTTTCTGAATTAGTAAAGTCAGTTTAAAATTGCTTTATAAAATTAGAATATCAATAGGGACCTGCAGATTATCATTCCTTGAAGCACCAATAATATATTGGGTAGGGTGGTGATGGGATATATACTTCATCTAAAATGCTTAATCTCTTGCCCCATACACACGCAAGCTAGATGGTTATTAGCCCTCATTGTGTCTTCTCCCACTTGCTTCTCAAGGCCTTCTTCCATTCTGTCCCATCAGAATGGGAGACCCCCATCACTGACCTAGTCTGACACGTCTCCTTCAGGGAGCTCTACAAACCTAAGTCTATGCATTAGTAAAAGCTTACTGAAATAGATGTCTGCGGGTGTGGTCTCTGCTCTCCTTCCTCCCCTGATGCACATGCAGTGTGTGCGCACACACACACACACACACTCTTGTTTAGTTAGATTATAAATGTTTTCAATCTAGCATCTTATCTGTCAATTACCTTGCACAGAGTTATTGCTTTACAAATAATAGATAACTTTGCCCAGTAGTCCTTATTAGATTGATAGAGGATCACTACATTAGCTGTTTTCGATTATACCCCTTACAAAACACCACAGGTACAGCTCAGAAACTGCAATAACATCAATATATGATGTCTTCATTGCACTTCTGGCTTCTCTTGTGTTTTGAGTAAAATTATTTATATTTGATTTTTTTGTTTTTTGTTTTTATAGAGAAATTTAATTTTTATAAAGAGTGGACAGGAAAAAGCAAAAAAAAAAAGTCTATTCATGAATATGTGTTGTATCCAATTAAAATGAAACTATCTTCCCAATGAAAGGTTAATAGCTCGACATGGAAGTGTGAGGCTCACAATAGCTGATCATTACATGGTAGATCCTACTAGTTCTTTTGTTTAAAATAATTGTGTATTTAGAGAATCTTTAATCCATAGCTCATTAATGCGATACACCACAATCTTGCCAAGAGAGTTTTTGATTAGTGTATCTACATCTAGGGTGGGCTTTTCTCACACGCTGCATATTAGCTTGTGTCTGCTCTCTTTGAAGTCAATGATGGAATGCCCTTTGACTTCAGTGAGAACAGAATTAGGCTAATGCTGAGTGCTTTAGAAAAGCCCACCATTAAAGAGTAACTGCAGACTCCTGGCATTTCTTGTGAAAGGGAGCTAATGCCATACCCAAGGCCCCGTCCCAAATTTGGACTAGCAGCTCCCAACAGTTTTTTTTTAAGTAGCTTTCTCCTGTAACTTAAATATGGCAAAATTCAGCATCTCCACTCCATCACATTAAAGAAGTACATATGAATGTAATTATCAGTTTCCTTAAAAGGATCAAGACACAGTCACTAATGTGATTGTCTTCCACTTAAGGAATGTGACTACACTCTAACAGAATGTGCAACAAAAAGTGCTGTGTTTGTTGATCAAGAAACAAAGCAAAATAGCAGGTAACAGATACAGGATTGAAAGAATTGCATTTGTAAATATATACTAGGGATATCTCACTACCATCAGAAATATTAGTAAATATTAATCTTCTTAGTCCTCTTTTTCATGTATATTAATTTAATGTGCATATTAACTAGTCTCCCAGAATCTTTGATTTATTCCAAGCCTCAGAGAGGTGGTTCTTAACCTGTGAGTGACAGGAATTCAGGAATTTAATGTGAGCGAGTATTGGGCTGTACCTCATTATTTGTGATGTCTCCAAGTCTATGGAAATCTAGATGTCTAGGGAAAAGACCCCTCAAACTAATAAAAAGTGTCTACAGTAATATATTGTAAACATGACTGGGTAATTGGTAAAGGGTGCCTATTATCTAAATGTGTTCTGTGGTTGATAAGAGGTACTTGTTACTGCAGACGTTTTCTGTAATGAATTAAATAAGTATCCACTGAAAGATGATTTTTAACTCATTAAGAACTGCCAGGTGTCTCAGCTGTCAGTAATAATGACTGGATTAGAGTTCCCTTTAGCAAATGGATCATGTAAACTAAAGACAGGGCCGTCCTTAGGCATATGCAGAATACGCGGCTGTGTAGGGCACCTGAAAATTTGGGGCACCACTGGGTCTTAGTGTCCACCCTTCCGGCTTTCCTATCCCTGTTCTGACCCTTCCTGCAGGCTCCCACAGCTGACAGCTGCAGCCGGGTAACTCTTACTCCGGAGGGGATCTAGTAACTTAAAAGTGAAAAAGCATTCCAGCCTGCCAGACCTATTAGCACAACATTGAAACTGTTAAAGAGCCATTCAAGCGGTAATGAAGCCATTCAACAGGCATTTGCCAAACCCCGGGTATATACGGTCAGTTTCTGAATTTCCTGACAAAAAAAATTGTGCATTACTGTAATATTTACTCAGAACATGTTAGTCTGCAGGACCTTAGTTTAAAATTTGCTTTAAAAATATTTCGTTAGTGAGTTGGTGAAGATTATAAAATGACATCTCTAAAAAATCCTAGCATAGATTTTTAGATGCACAATCATCTTTAGTAGGGTGACCAGACAGCAAATGTGAAAAATCGGGACAGGGGGTGGAGGGTAATAGGAGCCTATATAAGAAAAAGACCCAAAAATCGGGACTGTCCCTATAAAATCGGGACATCTGGTCACCCTAATCTTTAGCCGTAAATGCTTGGATCTTCAGACATATAGTTTTTTAAATAAATCCTTCACAGGACCACCCTTATCTAAATTACACATTTTAATTTTAATTACTAAAGTAAAAAAAAAAACTTGCTTCCAAAGTCTTCATGTCCTTTCTGTCCATCCCTTTCTCCGTTCACCGCCCCCACTCCCTTGAAGAGAGCCCTTAAAGGGACAATACCCCTTTCCTTCCAGATAGCTGGACAAAGAGTTTCCCTTTCTTTACTTCTGACTATCTGATGAACTAGTTTTAAGAGAACTCTCCAGCAAAATCAATACCTTAGTAAGATATAAAATCCTTTGTTATGCCTAAAATCTGTGGAAACATATTTTTTAAAGTTGGTGAAAGTTCATAAACATGTCTATTGTTATGGAGATCACACACAGTAAATTAGTGTTTCCTTTTTCTAAAAGCAATGAACATTGTTATGAACACACTAAGCCTCTGTGGCTGATTTAAAATAATGTCTTTTAGTGAGTTAACTATGTAGTAATCTGGAATGATTACTTTATGAAGGCTTAAGAGTACATTTAAAATATAAAATCAGCTTAGAAATACTGATTAAGAAAATGTAAGACAGAGAAGAGCTGCATCATGTATTCCATAATATTTAATGTTGTATTCAGCAAGACAGCTGACTTGCCCTTACTACAAAGTTTTTGCAAATAAATGTATGACAAACTTCAGGGCATATCAAAAAACCTGTGACTGACATTTTTTATTCCCAAATTTAGTGCTTTTAATTAGGTACCTTCTGCATCTCCATTCTGCATGAGGGAGAGGGTACGGGGGTCTCTGCGTGGAACTCTGACTCTCTGTTGCTGTGAGGCGGGCCCGTCGGTTCAGTATCCTTTGCTGCCTCGTCCCTCCTCCCCTCTGGGCTGCAAGCCTGGGCTGCCGTTGGGCATAGGAGCACCAGTTTAATAATACTGTGTAGGGCCCCATAAATCCTAAGGACAGCCCTGACTAAAGATACCATAAAAGAAATTCCATACATAATTAGGTAAAATGAAAATGTCAAAAACAGAACATATAGCAAAATTAATTGTAGAAAAGCCATTTTTTCTTCCAAAAAGGAGTTTTTGTCTCCCACCCTATATAAGACAGAGAGCTTGAAAGTTAGGTTGGGAAGTGCAGACTGCCAGCATACCAGTTGCAGAGGAGAGAAACACAGAAGCCAGCTCCTTACCTTACACCAAGGATAAAGTATCTGTTCTTTCTGTATTCTGTGTAGTCCTGTATTAATCTTTGATTATATAATTCCATTTGAGCCTATTTGACAATCTCACATTGTAATTAAATTCAAATATGCAATAGAATCAATTTTGTTTTTACAGTAATCTTTGAAAATCAAATATTACTTTATATGAAAAGATATTTCATTACATGCAATGCCCAGACAAATTTTCTTTTGTACTAACTTCTGAAAAATACCTAACCTGTACATTAGGTCAGCTTTGTACTAGTCTCCCAGGAGAAGCTGTTTTATAATAAGAACAGTTGGCTCTTTTTGGATTCCACCTGACTAGGGGGATCCTTGAGCAGCACTGAATAGCTTTAGTGGCTCCTACATTAAAAATCTGCTAGCCCATAGTGCAGCAAGTGTGATAAAGAGGAAGAGCATGTTTCTGGGACATTCCTATGCCCGGTGATCTTCAACTTCCAAGAAGGACAGGCAGCCAGCACTACTTAGAGAACCTTCTAAACAGGCCACTAAGGATGGACCTGAAAATCTGGGCTTCGTCCCATGCATGACATATTTTTCTCTTTCCAAATGTATAAAAACAAATCAAACAAAGAAATTGTTCATTTGGATAATTTAATACCAAATCTTGGTTTGTAGTGAATTTTTTGAGCTTTTATAATAGGCTTTTATATATAGCTTTATAATAGCTTTTATATATAGGTGTCCCTAGACTCTGTTTGCCAGAAGCTGGGAATGAGTGACAGGAAATGGATCAATTGATGATTATCTGTTCTGTTCATTCCCTCTGGGGCACCTGGCATTGGCCACTGTCAGAAGACAGGATACTGGGCTAGATGGACCTTTTGTCTGACCCAGTATGGCCGTTCTTATGTTCTTATAAAACTGTGTAACTAGGATTTCAAAGCAGTAAATGCTCCCAAATAAACTCACAACTTTCATAGCACTAGGAAAATAGCTTTGTACTTCCACAAAACCTGTAAAAATGTAAATAAAATCAGTAATTTATTCTAGGATCTAGTCTGCAACCCCTTTTCACACAGGTGTTGTTTACATAAGTAATCCTATTGACCTCAAAGGGAGCATTTGCATGAGTAAGACTTGCAGGATCAGCCCAATAGCCCTTAACAATTAAAGGTTAAAAGTTGGGCAAGAACATTATTTCTGAATTGTACTAAAAGTCTTGTTACTCTATGAAAATGATCTTTCTGCATAGAAATGATGGTATAATTTATGTATGACTGAAGAACATGAAATATGCAATTTTGCAATTTATGTGCACCAACTTGTGTGCTCTTCTCTCCTCCAGGATGTGGAGCTGATAAAAGGGTTGAAGTTGCTGGGAAAACGAGATTGCTAGAATAGCTCTAACATGTATCATTATAATGGTATCTCCTGGTACCACTTCATGGACTATAAAATTTCCATTACTTCTTTCTCTGCTGTAGAAATTCACATACTAGGTTTTCTGTTGCTGTAACTGGTTTGTTTTTTATTTATTTTTAAAATACATATTTCCATGTTTAACTTTTCTGTATAAATTGAGCCCTTTATCTTTTCCCCCTTCTATTTAGTCTTACAAAGGAATTATGTCCAGGCATGGTAACTTTCTTCATATGTTTGCAATATTTAATTGGTGAGACGAAGAAAATAATATATGCAATTCTGATTGCCCAGCAGCTTTAAAGTGCCCCTTCCTGACCCAGACCATACATTCAGAAATAATTACAACTTTATAAAATATTAAAAACTGCAAGTGCTGGGGATTGGGCAAAGGTGTGTGTGGGAAGGAATGTTAACTATTTTATTTTAAGATAGGAAGAATGAGCTAAGCTGGATATCCAAACAGATATCTTTCATATTCTGAGGTCACCACAGGAAAATTTGGCTCACTATTGCTTTTGTTGTTGTTATTTCTAATAAGGGCTAAGGACCCCAACAACGGATCAGAGCTCATTTTTACTAGACATTGTACAAATTTAATAACATAGGCAGTTTCTGCCCCCAAAGAGTTCACAATCTATTGTCTTTCAACCATACACAACAGGTGAATAAACTGACAAAGCAGGGAAGGGTGAGAGAGGGCAAAATAAGTAGATGGGTGTATTTGCATAAATCTGCAATGGTCTCAGTAGTCACAGGTGGATACCAGCTTAACCAGAACTGAGTGGTATTGATTTGTAGGCATCACAGTAAATATAAGTTTCGAGGAATGATTTAAGAGGATAAGGTTGTGACGTTTGGAAATTTGACAAACTGTTCTTCCCAAGCATAAGGGACAGTATGAAAGAAACGATAAAGGTGCTGGTGGGGAAAATGGAGAAGCAGGTGATCAAGGTTGTGGCAGAGAGCAGATACCTCTCAGGAGGATAAATAAATACTCAAGTAGTGACAGCCTGAATTGCAAACTTTTCCAAAGCTCAAGGTCTTTGGATACAGACCTAACAACCTGGGAAGATGCAAAGAGGGCATTGGTAGAGAAACCTCTAGGCTACCCAACAGCTGTTGAGCAGTTCCATGGAAGCTACTCCAACCCAGTGGCTAGAGTGTACCTGAAGGATCTCATGTCTCCACCTTCCCTGTACCTTCTGTCCATGGAAAACTTCCGGGTATCAGAGAAGGAGAGAGAATGTATACAGTGCAAGTCTACTGACATACCCATCTCCACCCCTTCATACACTCTGTATGCTAATGTATCAGCCTCCCTCTTGGCTAGCACACCAGGGATTGACATACCAGAGGCTGACACCCCAGAAATAAAAGCACAAGCTCCTACAGTTTGATCTAAAGCTTTCTAGCAATTTCCATTCTCTGGGGACTGACACGGAGGGGGCTTATAATGCACACTCACCAGAGGGTTACATACTTCCTCTGCTCAAAGGAAGCTCATCCACAGCATCTGATGCCCCACCATAGTTTAATGATCTCCAGAGCTAAAAGCACTAGCTGCTGCAGCTTTAGTTAAACAGTCAAGGCCGTTTAGCTGGGGTTTGTAACAGCTCATATCTTCTATGTTCAGCAACTGTAACACGCTCACAAGTGGCTTAAACTGGCAAAAGAAACCTTGTAGAAAGTGGGGTTCCAAGACATACAGGTGATACACATCCCCTTCCTGGATTTTCTTCCCATTGTTGGAACTGCACTACTGCTGATTGTTGCAAACGGATCCACTGTGAATGAAAGGTTTGGATTTCCACCCGTATGTATTCACAGTTTATATCATAGTGGAATATTCAAAATATAACTTCTTAAGTGGGGCTCTACAACTAATATCATGGATCCCAAAGTGACTTTGATCTATAGCATACTGTATGTCTTTCTCTTTGCCTGTTATCATAACAGCAATGAAAATTAAACAGAATCTACCTTCAGATAAAAGGATGCCTCTAATTGAAAATATAAAAGGAAATTCATGGTCATTTGCTATGATGCTATAAAAAGTGCTGTTTGAAAGAATACCAAACATGAGATATTGATATTTAATGAAATGAATGAAAATATAAATTGAAGTTTTGATTGTGTGATTAACCATCCCATCATGTACATGCAAAGTGGTACTATCTATGCAGATCTTTACTGTATCTCTAATCAGATGTCATTGCTGTATGTATCAGCATATAACTGACATTTTTGTACGTTCATTGTATGTATGAAATGCTCACCACAAAAGACAATAGCTTGACTGTAGTTCCCTTTTTTGTTCTTGTTGCAGTTTATTATGACTAAGTCTTAAATGTAAATACAGGTCTAATTATAGATAATCCCAGGAAGCAGCCCTCTCAGCTGGCCCTTTCTGAAGTGTCTAGCTAGCCTAGCTACCGTTCTCCTTTTCACGTGAGAATTTCGCTTTACAGCTTTGCTCCTGGCACTTCGCAGTTAGCAGCCTTCAGTCTCCCTGTAGATTCTCACTTTGAAGCGCTTCTCCCCCTGCGGCTCCCAGTTAGCAACCTTCCTTCTCTCTGCAGACATTTTCTTTGCAATTTCTCTTCTAACAGCTTCTTTTAGACTATCCATCTGCAGTTCATTTTAGCAGTTCACAGGCAAGAAACTTGTTTGTCATTTTCATCATCATGAAAGACAAAGTAAAGCTTCCAGATTCCAAGTATCTAAAGGGGATGACTGAAAGCATGCATTTATGAGACGCATAAAGCTCTTATGAGCTGTAAAAATCCAGTCTAAGGGACAGTGCATCAAGGAATTAAGGGCTACTACTCATTAAGGGATGGTAGCTTTCAGTGCAAAGGGCACTATCTCAGTTACAGAAAAAAGTAACACGGGGACTAGGACTAAACATTTCCGGTATTCCTCTTGCCTATACAAATGGTAGTGGCTTTCATCAGGAGGGCCCTCAAAATTCTTACCATCTTGACTTTTCCCAAGTTCTCTAACCTTGTTTTCACTCCCTTTGCTTCTTGGGAAATCCAATTTGTACCAGCCTCACAAAAGTCAATATTATAGATTGTTTTATACAAAAAAGATCAAGGAAAAGATCAAGCTGTATTTTTTTTGTGTGGTGGTGGTAAGAGCTAAATAACTGAATGTGGCCTGGCCTGCACATTGGAGCACTACAACAACTTACCACAATAGCCTGGCATTTGTCAATGATGGTCAGTACATAAGGTATAAGGGGAAAAAATGAAGTTGAATAGTAAATCCAATACCAATTGCCTCCAGGAGCAGTAGCAGAGTTTAACACATAATTATCTAAAGAAAAAATAGTTACTTTGATTGTGCAGCCTTCAGCTTTGTGTAATATACAGTACCTCAATCTCAATAAATAGTTTTGTTTTTGTTTTTTTCCCTAGCCAATATTAGTTTAGAGGCTTAGTAATCATGATGGTTTACATAAAGAAAAATGTAGATAATTTTACTTTTCCAAGTAGATAATATTACCACAGTATTTCCTATCCTTAATATACTGAATATAATTGTATTTAAACCCATGGAATTCTGAATTGAACAAAACCAAAACCCCTCTATTTAATAGTACAGATATGTTGATTACACATTTCATTTTCCTGTGTAGCTTTCTGAAATCTCTAATGGTATCTATTTTTGACCAAAATACATCTTCATCCTAGCTTTACATATCTTCAACCCGTGCTATAGTTACATGGGTACACAGTTTGCATACCACATTAGCAGTATTAAGTTAAAAAAATAAATCTTGAAATAAGGTAAAAGAGAGGCTGGTCTCGTGGTTAGGGTGCTAGCCTGTGACTTGAGGGACCTGTGTTTAAGTTTTTATTCTGCCATAGAATTCCTGTGTGTCAGTGGCAAGTCATTGAACATCTGTGTGCCTCAGTTCCCTATTTGTAAAATAGGGATGATAATAATAATCCCCCACTCACAGTGTTGAGGATAAATACACTAAAAATTTAGATGCTCAGATGCCAGTGATGAGAACCATGTAAGCACCATATATAAACAGACTAGCACCAGTTGTGTAATATTAATCAAGTGGCAATTTGTGATCTTTCTATAAAATGTGTACATTATTTAATTTATACAAATAAAATCTCACTGAATATTATCATGTTTGGATTTTATTAATAAATAAATTATATTGCATTATTAAGGTTATGCAGGGCTGCCTCATAATGAAACCTAAACAGTATTTTTAAACTTAAATATCTGGCTTTGCTCTTACAGGGTTTTGACTAACAGGACTGAGTTGTTTTTCCCTTTGTCCCAAAAGGATCTGTGCTCCATAGTGGTGATATAACCAAGACCCACTGAAGTATATCTAGAAAATCTGTTGACCTTAATGATACATGTATTTAATAATTAAAACTGTACAGAGAGAGCACGGGCACTCATTCCTATAATAAAGTCTTGATGGGATCCCACCATCAAACTAAATATTGAAAGCAAAGCATGTAGAAACGGCCCTTCTGCCCCACCCCCAATTTGGCAAATAAGAGCTTCCAGTGCAGGTAATCCAGTTCCAAAATGTTCTACCTTTAAAAAGCTTTGGTAATGTCCCAGGATACCATCCTTTTGGCTAGAAGTACGCAGGAAGATTAATAAGATAATGGATACCTCTTTAAAAATTACTTCAGAACTTTGTGTTTGAATGTATCCCATCATCTTGGAAACTCTCCAATTCATGGAAAGCTTGGTTCTCTAGAGCATTAGTTGTTGCCAAATGTCTCCTATTGCTTAGATGGAATATTAGACTCCTCTAGGGATAGAAGCCTGCCACAGTGGCATGATTCACATGGCAACTAAAGAGAGGGAAGAAAGGGATCCTAAAAAGATTTGAAAATATTTGGTCCAACTTTTTTAGAAACCTTTGATTAATTCCTAACAGATGGGAACTGAAATGTGTCTCTTCTTTGTTCCTTCCCTTCCTTTCCCTGTACCTGTTTATTCTTTTGTCTCTCTGTTCTCCCTATATTTGATTATATATAATTTAATAATTTATATATGTAATTTATTTCATGGTACCTAAAGCCTAAATAACATGCTCTTAAAGCAGGGATGGCACTTTAGAGGATTTTAGAGGGCCATGTAAGACGTCCCTACCCACTTGGATTTCTATCCAAGATGTCTGCAGAACACCAGAAAAATGGGATTTTGAAGCTTGTTTAAATGGAGTATGGCAAAATACTTGAGGAATTATTTGTCAAAATATGGAGAGCTCACCTGTACGTGTTCTATCTGTCTACCTACTTATCCATCCATCCAGTTTTATATTATCTGAGCTTTTTCCATTTAAAGCAATAGCAAAGTCCCTACTGGCACTTCTCCCTTTCTGAGGGCAACACTCTGTGTAGGGTAGGACATTTTTTGTTTGTTTGTTGGGTTGGTTGAAGGGGTTTGGTAATAGAATGGGGTGTTCATATCATGAGTATCACATAGGGTGGAAAGGCTTTCTCAAAGAGAGAGGTTTTCCAGTCTTTCATAAAGATAGTCAGATGGTGGCTTGTCTTCCACTGGAAGATTGGTCCAGAGCCAGGTCTCCTGGACCGAGAATGCTTTGCACCCAGCTCTCTCATGTTTTCACTTTTTGTGATCTGCAGAGAAGTGAAGCTATGTCCCAGAGGAGTGAAGCTGTTGTGATGGTTCATAGATTAAAAAATCAGTCTTGGATCATCAATTAATTGCTTTGAAATAAGGACCAAGGTCGTAAACTGGCATTGGAAGCTTGTTGGGAGCCAGTAGAGGGACTTTACAATGGGCTTCATGTACTCATGGTGGCCTGAACCGTGAAGAGGGTGGGCGGCCACATCCTTTACCGGCTGAAGCCTATGCATTGTCTTTCCAAATCATAACTGATACTTAGATGCTATACATCTTAATATTAACAGGTTTCACTTGCTTACTATGTAAAACAAATACATTAATACTATTTTATAAGACTTTATTTTATACCTTAACTTTTGCAAATAGTAATCAGCTGAGTGTTGTGGAACCTTTGCTATTGAGTATGTTTTGATGTTTAAATAGATATTAATTCTATCTATATTCCATGGCTAGCCAGGATCCTGCTTAGTTAAGTGGAAGTGGACATTATTTATGACTCATATTTTCTGTGATGTTGTATAGTATAAAGAGATGTTGGTACATAAAAACAGGTGTTTCTTTGTAAAGAAAAGTATGTTAAAGATATGATAAATATATCAAACACCATTACGGAATCTTATGATGTAACTTATGGTGCAACACTCTTTGATGTAACTTAAGGTGCAACATCCTTAAATCATGTGCTGTAATTTCCCCCCCAGCTTGTATCATATATGTGTGTGTGTGTGTATATATATATAGGGAGAGACAGACAGACATACACGTTATGCTGGATATTTATGCTGGTGTTTTTGAAATGTGTATGTTCAAGGTAAAGTAAAAGAACTGCAATTAAAAGACATTTATGTAAGTGAAAACAAGAAGTTTTCTCTGGACTTTATCATTTATCATTTTTCTTTCAGATTAGAAACAGATAGATAAGCTGCATACAGTTCCAGAGTGAAGGCAGTGGAGTGTAGAACTGCATGCCCCTGTCAAATTGATAGAGTGGAGATGCTGAATGAGATAATGGAAACTTTCTATTCAGTGAGGACTGGAATAAAGAAACCATTTCTAGTCATTCATCAGCATTGATTGCCTTAGTGCTTGAGGCTTAGATCAGAACTTACAGTTTATAAACAGAGAGTCAAACAAATATGGTGATCAACTTTGGAACTGCAGTTAGCTTATCATTTGGTACAGAGTAATCACTAAAATATTTAACAAGTAAACTAGATGTAGATCACGAGCATAGTGTGATATGCAAAGGATCAAAATGTGTACAAATATTTTGATAGAAATATAACACTTGAAAAGTAAGCAATGCCTTTCCCAACCTGTTCAACAAATGGAGTCCACACACTATGTAAATACCAAATACTAATTCACCCCATTCGTAGGGTTTAGCTTTACTTGCAAAGGAAAGAACGCTAGGATAAATTAAACTTTCTCCTCAGGCTTAATTGTTCATATGATTAATTCCTAAAGACGCCTGAGTACACACCCTAGATTGTCCCTGCCCCACAGAACCATTCCCACTTTGTTTATATCCAGCTGAAGTAACAATCACCTTCTTCATTTAGGAAAATCCACCAGGATCAACACCTGCTAGCATCATGTGTACACAATCATGCATTCATAGTTGTACTAATCATTGCAAAATATGTCCATTTTATATTAACCATTTAGGAATTGTCTGATAGTCTTCCAAACTCTTTGGTGACATATAGTACTATTTAAAGTAGTCCCAGAAGAAATGTTTCTTGGGGTACACTTTTGTGGTTCAATTTAATATTCATTATTTATTTTATATAGCATAGTCAAGAAGCCACAGGAAGGTTTGCTGCCAAAATTGTGCTATACAGATGACCATGTCCTAACGAGCTTACAATCTTACAACCAGTGACATACAAAAGGGGAAAATGTGGGTGTGTGGGATACTATCAAATAGATAACATTTTATTGTAGAGATGCGTGTATTTGCCTTTCGCCACAATAATTATGAATGTATAAAGTGGCAACTGCTTGCATCTGCCCATCAAGCCATTATTAACTGATTGAAGTTAATTTTTGGCACTAGCACAGAGATGTTTATTATAACAAGAGCAGCAGTGCTAAAGCAGAGGTTACATAAAAATAGCATGCTGTGTTACTGTTTTCAGATGTTTATCCGTTTCAGACTTTTTGGGGGATTAAATCATGTGTTGGAGAATGAGCAGAATGGAAAAACACTTTCCCCAAATAGTTTTGAAAGCATGATTTTTTTTTCAAACCTGTTAGCCCAAAACAGCTGAGAGTAGAAAGATTAAATGGGACAGACAAACTGGTCTCACTAAGGAGACTAGACTGAGTGTTACATTGAAACCTGGATTGGCATGGTCATAAACCATGTATGCAGAGGAATTTTTGACCAATAATATTACTAAACTGGTGACATGCCCAGCTAAGGAGAGGTCATGTTACCCATCTGTCCTTGTAATGAAGAGGTCTTAATCTGCTACTCCTTCCTGGCTGCCTTTACACTCTCCCACTCCTTGTCATGTCCTGGATTGTCACTCACCTGTGAACTTCTATGGTGTGCTAATTGGTCTTTTTCTCCTCCTCCTTTTGCCCCTTCAGAGCCCCCTCCTGTAAGTGCAAAGACAAAAAACGTTTGACAGAAGAAATCAAAAGCATTCTATATTCAATTGCTGGTGCTGTTGACCGCTCCAGACACTGAGAAAAGTGACCTAGAATGTAGATTGTCAAGGGAGCTCTCATAATCCTTCCCCTCTCTCCTGTTGTTAGCCAGTTAACAAGACATTAGAGTTGGACTGGGTCAACCTGATTCTGACAGTGTATTTAAATGATGTTGACCAGTATGAGGCCAATATGAACTTCAGGTGCTCAACACCTCTGAAGATCAGGGCACTTTCATTTAGATGCCTATACATGAATTTAGGAACCTAATTTTATGCACTTTTTAAAAAATGCTGGCTTCAATTTAGTAAACGTTGGTCTGTATCTTGTTTGTACATTGGTCTTTTCAGTTTAAATGTCAATATTTGTTCCTCGGATTTACAACTGTTTTTCTGTATGTGACTTCTGGGTCTCCTTTCCTCAAACTTAGTTGAAAATCATAACACTTCTGATAAGATTCAGACTACAGCAAACAACCAGTATTTTCCTGAAAATTTGAATGTTAGGAGGAAGTAATTTCCCATTCAAATCCTTCATTGTCACTAAACTAGTTTTTTATATTATATAGTAAAGAAATATTTTTCATAACTTTATTTTCATGCCCTCAAGTCTCAAAGCACTTCATTATTCATTCTCAAGTTCCAAGGTAGCTGTCTGTACCTTAATAGAGCCAACATTTTCAAAACAGTTACTTGTTTTCAATGCCCTTAAGAATCCAAAGAAAATACACTCATAGTAGAGAAATCTAAGATGATACTGAATGTGTAAATGCTCGTACTTTTTCAGTGGCTAAACTCTGTTATCTGGCTTGAGGTATTGGGTGCTTCAGAGTAGAGCAGATAGTCTATCTGGTTTATGATTAAAGTTTATATGTATAAAAGCTTTTGATAGTTCTTTTGTCCTATTTTAGGAGAAATTTATGAATATTCTTGTTCATTTGATTAGAGTTCAGAGTGAGTTCTTTTAGGTCATAGTCCAGTTAGAGGGATAGCTCAAAAACATTCTTTGATATACAAAATGGTTAGTAAATACATTCTTACATGGCTATGTATATGAGCTTGGCGGGAGGAGGAAAGGGGGTGAAGTAAAGGAAATGAGGATTTGTTTATGTATAATTAGTTACTGAATCTGAGTCTTATCTGAGAAGAAACAATTGGAAGTATAAAACAAACACTTGGAAGCAGAAGCCTTTTTAGAATGTTAATGAATTATGGCTACGAGACAATATAATCAGTGAAGATAAAATATGAATACTAAGTTGATAGTTATAGTGAAGATAACTAGTATAGCAACTATGGATATCCACTAGTTTCTGTAAGAAATAACTATACTTTCATGAATTTTCCTTTTGTTCTTATAAAACCAATGAAGAACTATTGATTCTAATAAGATATCCCTCCTGTAATAAAATTGGCTATGCAAGGGATATGTAGGCTTCACTTGTAGCAATCTCTGTATAAATAATGCCTTGCGATGATATTAATATGGCTACAAATATCATAAAGAATACTAGGCATTTCATATTGAACGATGCTTGATAGTGTCTTTGAAGTCATTCCTTAGGGTAATCATCAATTTTATTGCTTTAATATTTTTGAAGTACTAGAAATACTGTTTGAAGGGGAAATATAAGAGAAAAATATCTGGACCAATGACTTGACATTATACAGGTAACCTTAAGAAAAGTACAAAGAATTAAACCTATTCGGAATCCTACAAATAGACTTCATAACATGCTGGTAACAACAAAGGTAGTGTGCCTTTTTAATTTTCTTTTGGGTACAGGAGGAGACTTATAATAGCAAAAGAATAAAAAGCAGATATGTATATCTCAAATGTTGTTTCCTGTTTTGTTTTGTTAATTTGAAGGAATAGTACAGTGTACAAATACAGCATATTAGAAGTAAGGGTTCTTATAAAAACATGACAAATTAAATGAAAATTACAGTAAAACAGTCTATTATGACTTAGTGCAGCTTGATTTGTAAAGTAACAAAGATAATCTTATTTTCAGCACAATCACAAACTTGTAACATTACAGCCCTGCTCTGATGAGGCATATCATAGAATCATAGAAGATTAGGGTTGGAAGAGACCTCAGGAGGTCATCTAGTCCAGCCCCCCGCTCAAAGCAGGACCAACCCCAACTAAATCATCCCAGCCAGCGTTTTGTCAAGCCAGGCCTTAAAAACCTCTAAGGATGGAGATTCCAGCACTTCCCTAGGTCACCCATTCCAGTGCTTCATCAGACTCCTAGTGAAATAGTTTTTTCCTGATATCCAACTTAGACCTCCCTCACTGCAATTTGGGACCATTGCTCCTTGTTCTGTCATTACTGTGAACAGCCTAGCTCCATCCTCTTTGGAACCCCCTTTCAGGTAGTTGAAGGCTGCTATCAAATCCCCCCTCACTCTTCTCTTCTGCAGACTAAATAAGCCCAGTTCCCTCAGCCTTTCCTCGTAAGTCATGTGCCCCAGCCCCCTAATCATTTTTGCTGCCCTCCGCTGGACTCTCTCCAATTTGTCCACATTCTTTCTGTAGTGGAGGGCCCAAAACTGGACGCAATACTCCAGATGTGGCCTCACCGGTGCCAAATAGAGCGGAATAATCACTTCCCTCGATCTGCTGGCAATGCTCCTACTAATGCAGCGCAATATGCCGTTAGCCTTCTTGGCAACAAGGGCACACTGTTGACTCATATCCAGCTTCTTATGTACTGTAATCCCCAGGTCCTTTANATATGCCGTTAGCCTTCTTGGCAACAAGGGCACACTGTTGACTCATATCCAGCTTCTTATCTACTGTAATCCCCAGGTCCTTTACTGCAGAACTGCTGCTTAGCCAGTCCGTCCCCAGCCTGTAGCAGTGCATGGGATTCTTCCATCCTAAGTGCAGGACTCTGCACTTGTCCTTGTTGAACCTCATCAGATTTCTTTTGGCCCAGTCCTCCAATTTGTCTAAGTCACTCTGGACCTTATCCCTACCCTCTACCTCTCACCCTACCTTAGCGTCATCTGTGAACTTGCACACAAGGGAGAAATGATATTGGTGCACTGGAGAATGAAGACAGAAGAGTGGGTGAAATTCATGGAAGTGCACTTTTTTTTGTTTTTTTTTTTTGGTGGCTAAGGGAGCTTTTTTCCAACTATGCCAAGCAAGAAGTATGGAACCTTTTCTCTCTGACATGTCTTGCCCCAATTATCTACGCCTTTATCAACTTGTGATTAGATTGCTATAATATGATTTATGTGGGGCTTCACCTTGGTATCCTTCAGAAGATGAAGCTAGAGCAGAATGCTGCAGCCTGTTTATGAAGTGAAGTTACATGTTGGAAGCATATTAAACCATTGCTCTCATGTCTGCATGGGACCCAATAAACTTATGGTTAGAATACAAGATGTTGGTTTTAACCGATCATTGATAATTTTAACTGAATCATTGATGATCTGATTACCTGAGAAATTATTTTACCTGCAACATATGGCCAGACTTGAGATCAGTAGAGATGTCTGAAATAGAAAACCTCTTGACGTAAGCAAGAGGGAGCTGATAGCAATGTGTTCTCTAAAATGGATCCTTGACTTTAGAAATTGCTTATGTCCTTGTTCCACCAATGCCCAAATTTGTTAATCTTCTAGGTGCACTGCAAAGCTCATCTCTTCCCCCTGCTCCTCTCCTCCACAAGATATATGCAAGCTAGGCTCTCTTTTTTGACTATTGAGTCAGTGATCTATAAACATAGATGAATTTTTGTATTTAATTTATGGAATAGCATGGAATGGTCATCTATGGAAATTTTATAGATTTGAATAAATATATAAATATTTGTGTGGGTTTTTTTTTAAAAGCTCTGTCGTGGAGTGACTAAATTGCTTTCCATCTTTAGACTACCAATTTGAATACTTCTTAGATTAGTAGTGACTGACAGTTGTTACCTTATGATAGCTTCATAGTAACCTATGTGGAATGAGTTGTGGTCTCATTTCATTTCCTAGTGGCCAGTTGTCTAAACTACAAAAACACCAACCAACATAATTGACAGTAATTGGCTCTATTTTTGGCAGTCTCTGCATAGAGGTCAAGTACTAACTATATTGTAGGACATTTATTGAGGTATTTTGGAAGAACAGTATGGGGAAACTTGCATTGCTGATTCCTATGCTCCATCTGTCCTGTGGATTAATAAGGAGCTTCAGTCTTCAGGACTGTCAGTTTTGTATCCTTCAGAAGGACTATGTTCAATTTTTTAAATGTAAAAAGTAACACAAAGAAAAACTTTGTGCTGCTTATGAAATTTAAATTTATAGTAGTATATTAACTCCTTGAGATAGTATCTTCAGTAGAAAAATATATACTTGTAATTCTACAATTTTAAAATAAAGTTGAAAATGATCTTTTTGATACAGGTTTTCTATATTCAATTTTAAGTGAGAAAAAGGAGAAAAATAAATATTTTATGTAATGCATGTACAACAGGTACAATTTTCAAGAGAGAAACATAGTCAACACAGAATACTGTATATGACTAAACTTATGATTCATTATTACAGAACATCATATGATGGGAAACAAAATTAAATCCTAATAAATCCTTTTATATGGGTGCTAGCTACTTGGGAGATCACCTCCTTCTGTATATATCTGCCCAGTAGTCAGTGAACCTGCAGGCAAAGTTCTGCTTTTGGTTGTAATTTGAACCAGGACTAACATGGAGCCATGCCTTTCCTGTATAATTTGTGCNTTTTTTTTTTTTTTTTTTTTTTTTTTTTTTTTTTTTGGGGGGGGGGGTAATGTGGCTAATGCCATATTTTTTCCCCCTCTGATGCCAGATGTATTGGTTCTTTCTGACTGAATAGGTATGCTTCTTGAATTGCCTAGGGTTGTTCTTTTCTGTGTTCTATATTCTGGCTTTTTTTGTGTGATGATATGTAAAGAAATAACAGTGGACATGAGCTTACCAATTTCTTGAAGTGCTATATTGTACACCAATATTAGAGGGCAGAAGTCCTAGAGTTATAAGTTAGATCTAGAAAAGAATTATCAAGTAATCTGGAATATCGCACTACCTTCAGATCCTGCCCTCTGCTGCTTTGGTGTGCAAGGCAGTCAGGTGGGCATAAACAGTCCCTTCCTCTCCCATTTAAACTGCAAAGCAGGATGCCTTCATTCCTCAAGAGAATGCACTAGGAGGCATGGTCAGTTAGCATACTAGCCACTTGGGCACCAACTGTGTATGGTATTATTAAAGGCAAATTCAATCTGGCATCTCTCCTACTGAGAGGAGACATCAAACCCTCCATTCTATGCATTGGTCAGCTTGCTATAAGTCATTCCTCCCATACTCCCGTTTGCTTCAAATGCTGGTTGTGCAGCTGTGTACCCACTAATTCTCCCTCCTCCCATCATTATTTCTATGCAGATAGGGTTTAGCTCATGTTATTTAGAAGGTGAAAAGGTAAACATATATTTATTTTTATCCCACTGAAATAAAGTAGGTAAGGG
Source organism: Platysternon megacephalum (assembly GCA_003942145.1). Taxonomy (NCBI): domain Eukaryota; kingdom Metazoa; phylum Chordata; order Testudines; family Platysternidae; genus Platysternon; species Platysternon megacephalum. Next base: position 1,076,672 of record QXTE01000132.1, on the reverse strand, counting down.
ACATCAGCGTACCAAATACTAAGTAAAGTTGCAATATACCGTAACAGCAAAATGACTTTGCAGTTACGCTATACTGTAGTATAGTGGATGGGATAGGGAGTGGGTAGTAGACTTCAGTTGGGAAGAGATGTTATTTGTCTACAGTTAACCTTAAATGAGTGATGAATATATATGAAAAGTTTAGCTTTTTCTACAAGTGAAAATTGCATGCAACCTTTTTGCAGATCATAAAGTGGCAATTTTATGTTTAAAAAATTAGTATAATACCATAGTAGCTAGAGTGTTCACTTGCACTTTCCTGCTCTTACTATGGGAAATACTATGAATACTACAAATATTGAGGTTAGCTAACTGTAAACATTCTGTAGCTATCTAGGTCAAATCACAAGTTTTTCAGTACGACCACTGTGCTATACCATAGCAGTATGTGCATTTCCCTCTTGATTTGGCTACTGGTAAATTTAGTCAGTGGTTTTACTTCTGCCAGAAAAGAAAGTGGGAAGCCTTCTAAACACTGTTGTCTAGCAACACAATTATGATGGTAATTGTAATTGATCCCTTTATTTGAAATAAAACCATAGGCCTGGGATTTTTAAACTATCATTTGAAATCAATGGACATTAGGTCTATATCTTTCTCAGGCTCCTCTGAGATGCCAGGATATCTACATATGTTGGCTTTAAAATAATAATTGTACCTCATAGGGAAGTCAATTCTTTCCCTTTTTTAAATAGGGAGAACAAACAGGACTTCAGCCATGAGGAAAACTACTTCATTGGCATGCTTGGCTAATTAAATACTCTGGTATTGTATGATTGTTGGCATTTGACAGAGCCCAGAAATCTCAACTTCCTGTGACAAGTGTGGAGCACTAAAGCAAAGCTGCCAAAATCATACCTATCTCCACTCTACTGTAGCACAACTCCCATCCTTAGTTTAAAATCTGGGCTACGTCAGAAAACAATAGATCTCATTTGATGAATAGACCCAATCTGTATTTGAGCTGGGAGCCCTATTATATTCCTAATAGGACTGTTGATTAATCGCAGTTAACTTATGCGATTAATTCTAAAAAATTAACTGCAATTAAAAAAATTAATTGTGATTAATCGCACTGATAGCAATAGAATACCAATTGAAATTTATTAAATATGTTTGGATGTTTTTCTACATTTTCAAATATATTGATTTCTATTACAACACAGAATACAAAGTGTACAGTGCTCACTTTATATTATTTTTTATTACAAATATTTGCATTGTAAAAAAGATAAAAGAAAGTATTTTTCAATTCACCTCATACAAGTACTGTAGTGCAATCTCTATCATGAAAGTGTAATTTACAAATGTAGATTTTTTTGTTACATAACTGCACTCAAAAACAAAACAATGTAAAACTTTAGAGCCTACAAGTCCACTCAGTCCTACTTCTTGTTCAGCCAATCGCTAAGACAAACAAGGGAGATACTGCTGCCTGCTTCTTATTTACAATGTCACCTGAAAGTGAGAACAGGTGTTCGCATGGCACTTTTGTAGCTGGCGTTGAAGGTATTTATGTGCCAGATATGCTAAAAGTTCGTATGCCCCTTCATGCTTCCATGCTGATGATGTTTATTACAAAAAATAGTGTGTTAATTAAATTTGTGACTGAACTCCTTGGGGAAGAATTGTATGTCCCCTGCTCTGTTTTACCCGCATTCTGCCATATATTTCATGTTATAGCAGTCTCAGATGATGACCTAGCACATGTTGTTTGATTTACGAACACTGTCACTGCAGATTTGACAAAATACAAAGAAGGTGCCAATGTGAGATTTCTAAAAATAGCTACAGGACTCGACCCAAGGTTTAAGAATCTGAAGTGCCATCCAAAATCTGCGAGGGACGAGGGGTGGAACATGCTTTCAGGAGTCTTAAAAGAGTAACACTCCGATGCGGAAACTACAGAACCCAAACCACCAAAAAAAAAAAAACAACCTTCTGCTGGTGACATCTGACTCAGATGATGAAAATGAGCATGCATTGGTCCTCTCTCCTTTGGATCATTATTGAGCATAACCTATCATCAGCATGGATGCATATCCTTTGGAATGGTGGTTGAAGCATGAAGAGACATATGAATCTTTAGTACATCTGGCACGTAAATATCTTGCTATGCTGGTTACAATGGTGCCATGCGAATGCCTGTTCTCACTTTCAGGTGACATTGTAAACAAGAAGCTGGCACCATTATCTCCTGCAAATGTAACCAAACTTGTTTATCTGAGCGACTGGCTGAGGTAGGACTGGGTGGACTTGTAGGCTCTAAAGTTTTACATTGTTTTGTTTTTGAGTGCAGTTATTTTTTTATACATAATTCGACATTTGTAAGTTCAACTTTCATAATAAAGAGATTTCACTACAGTTCTTGTATTAGGTTAATTGAAATGTACTATTTCTTTTGTTTGTTATAGTGCAAATATTTGTATTAAAAAATAAATAGAAAGTGAGCACTATTCTGTGTTGTAACTGAAATCCATATATTTGAAAATGTAGAAAACATCCAAAAATATTTAAATAAATGGTATTCTACTATTGTTTTACAGTGCAATTAATTGTGTGATTAATTTTTTTAATCACTTGACAGCCCTAACTCCTAATATTGACAACAGATGTGTATTGGAGTGGAACACCAGTATTGCATTATTGAATTATTGATAGGATACCTAACCTAAGTAAAGGCTGATACTCATGTTAATGGTATATTTCATTTTGTATTTGCATACCACAGCCTATTATTATAATCATTTATTGTTATATATTTATATAGCATCATAAACGTACAGGGTTATTGTTTTGAAAGGTACTTTTGCAGACCTTGTAGGATATAGATAGGAGTTGTTCCCTTCTCCAAACAGCTTAAAATCTCAGTAATTCAAACCAAACACAAGACTAGACAGAACAACTGTTCAGAAGGGGTGCATATGGAAGTTAGTAATGGTGGGAGGAGAGAGTTCTTGAAGAGGTGTATTTTAAGGAGTGATCTGATAGGAGGGAGAGAGAAAGAGAAGAGAAATCTCTTCACTGATGAGAACAAGGAAACATTTATGTGAAGAAGGAGCAATAACACCTAAGACACAAACCTGACAATGGAAAAATGAGCTAAAGTGGTAAATTAGGAGGATTTAGAAGCGTGTAGGGAGAGCCCATGATGGGAAATGAGAGCAGAGATGTAGGGAGGACACAGAATATAAGGGGTATATAGGTGAAAATGAAGAACTTTGCTTATGTGAAAAATGTGGGAATCCAGTGGAGAGACTTAAGACTGGGGGTCAAAAACTTATTTGGATCAATAAAAGATACATCCGCTAATTTCTCCACCTTTTTCAAATCAAATGGCTATGCATTTTTGTCAGTTTCTGTGGAATAAATTGGCATTGCCAGTAACTTTTTTGGGGGTGGGGGCAGATCATCTCTTTGCTTTTTAAGTTAGTAGTTAGATGGAGTAAAAGTATTAACACAAAGTTGGTGTATGCTACTGTTCTGTATTCTGCCCTACCACTGCTGTGATGATTTATATTCATGAATAGATCAGACTTTTTAAATAGATTTTTTAGGCATTTAATTCCATGCCATGACAGTATGTTCTCATCATCTCCTTTCAGTTTTCGATCAGTTGATTTGCTACATGCCCATGTGCCAGTGCTTCACTGGACTTAGTGTATTAAGGATTCTTCCTTCAGCAAATCCAAGAATATTTTGCCACTTGCATGACTGATATATTCATATCCCCTTTGCATTTGATTCTATATCTGAATGCCATATTCTATATATAGACCTGTCTCAATAAATCGTTGATCAATATCAATTTTACTCGATTACAGACTGTGCTGACAAAGGTTGAAGCATTTAAATACATATTAGCTATGTGTATACCAGTCAGTTATTGACATACATGTTTACTCATAAATATTCAAAAGTATGTGCAAGGTTTTTAAATATATGACTTCCATTAAATTCAATGAGTCTTAGAGCTAAAATCCTATGCAATTATTTTAAATTTTACTCTTTGAGATGAGACATGTTACTTATCTGTAAAATGGATAGCCTAATGCCCAACTCAGAGGGAGTTGTGAAGCTTAATTAATGTGTGTAAACATTTTTTAAATCCTTGAATGAAAGATTCTATAGAAGTGCAAAATACTATTTACAGTGCCCTTGCCTTCTTGAACAAAACAGTATGATGAAGCTTGCAAATGTGCATGGTAATATGTTAGCTTCAGGATTTGGAATAAGGCCAAATGTTTTGTATAAATTTTATGTATTATCAATCTGTTATTTATCATGGAAAAATTATATAAAATAATGTTTGGCCTTACATCCGTACTTAGGCATGATAATAGTAGGCTATAGGTGAACATTTGCATTTGAAAGGGGCACAGTTTTTGGAGTCCAGAGAAAACATTCAAAAGTAACAGAAACAAAATAATAGTATGTTTGTTTGATTTTAACTACAATAAAATCTTAATAATTCTTACAGGATAATGAGGAAGATGGTTCAGAGCACTAGCTTAGGACCCAGGAGATCCAGATATAGTTTTCTGTTCTGCCACAGATTTTGGTAATGATCTTGGACAACTCACTTAAGGACAGATTTTTAGACGTATTTTGGTGCCCAACTGCCATTGTGCCTTTGTGTTTGTGGAGCACATAGATACATATTAGTTGCTGTGGCTCTCTCAGGAGTCTTATTTGTTGATGAGAAGAGCAGCAGGGGAGCAGCTATCTGCTTGGATTTGGTAGATTGCTTTGAAGTCATTTGTTGGGTTCCTCTTCATTTTGTATTAAGAATGTATATGTACAATTCCTGTTTATTTTCTACCTTTGCTTGTTATGAATATGTATAATATGATAACTGTGGGCAGTAGTGGCGCCAGCTTTTTCGCTGCCCTAGGCGGCGGAAGGTCCCGCCCCCAAAATTACACCAACGACCGGGGCGCCGGCACCCCCCAAATGTTTGTGCCCTAGGCGACCGCCTAGGTCGCCTAATGGGTTGCGCCGGCCCTGACTGTGGGGAAAACCTGTATCATTGTGCAAAGGAAGTTTTGATTTCACAAAAGTGAATTATCTTGGTGAAATTAAAAAAAAAAAGCACAGTTGATGGGAGCTATGGATGCTTCCTTCGGCCCATGAATTCAACCTCTATTGAACCATTTTTCAATTTTCCATTTTAAAATGTGCACAGTTAATAGTCCTTATGTTGTGAGCAACATAATAAAATAATCATGCTGATTGCACCACCAAGTGATGCTTCAGAATTTAGCAATATCTGCTTACAAAGACAGCAGGAGGGTTTAATGGTTGCAGCATTTATCCTGTGCAGGCATTCTTACTGATGTCCAGGTGGATGTTCAAAGAGCACAGACTTTCTCTACTGCAGTTGTTCCCTCTCTTTCCCTACTAAGAATCTGTCATACAGGTTTTTAATCTAGAACAAAAACATCTAGCGTGGGGTAGGATTTAAAGTCTGATACATTAACTCTTCATCTTTGCTCCTTTACAAAAAAATGAGATTATACTACTGTGTTAACTAGTACTTCTCAAAATCCTACTCTATTTTGGTGGTGTTATGGAGGAATTAAATTATTTCTCTTACCACAGGACTATTGTACAGTTTTTAAAGAAATGTTGCGTTCTTGTTTGTTTTGTGGTTGGAGTTCTTTAGGGAGAGAGGTTGCAAACAGCAAGAGAGTTTGAGGAGAACAATTTCTCCATCTAGAGTCAATTCTTGGTGCAAAGATGTTTACTTGGAACTAAGCTTTTGTGTTTGGGCAGATATTTCAGAAACAGGGAAATGCTTGTGTGCTGTTTGTGCCCACCTCTATTAAAGGACTGAAGTAGGAATAAACAAGTTGTGAGGGGACTGCTGTCTCCTTACTAAAAGTTTGTAGGTTTTTGTATTGGTCCTGTCCCCTGTATCAGGAGAAAAGGGAAGGGCTGAAGAGGAGTCAGGATCCTGTTCCTGAGAGGGCCTCTGACCAATCAGAGAGCTCCAGACCAAGTAGCTAGCACCCAAGACAGTCTGACCAGGCAACTGGGCCATTCAGGGAGCCCCAGCTCAGGTCCTTGCCTCTGTGTATGCTGCGGGAAGGAGGGACAGAAGGAGCAGCCCCAGGCAGAATGAGGCATCTGTGGTTGCAGGAGCTACATTCCACTCGAGTCACTCTCGTCTGTTCCTGGGATTCCTATTCATTGCTGGTGGTTGCAGACAGGGCAGTGTGCAGAGCTGCCTGGCCACGCCTCCATGTAGGAGCCAGAGGAGGGACATGCTTCTTCAGGGAGCTGCTTGAGGTAAGCGCCACCGGTATCCTGAATCCCTGACCCCCCACTCTTCCACGCCCCAACCCCCTTCCCACCCTCCGAACCCCTCCGTCCCAGCCCGGAGCACCCTCCTGCACCCTCCTGCACCCCAAATCCCTTATTCCGAGCCCCACCCCAGAGCCTGCACCCCCAGCCAGAGCCCTCATCTCCCCCATGCCTCAACTCCCTGCCCCAGCCCTGATCCCCCTCCCGCACTCCAAACCCCTCAACTCTGGCCCAACCAAAGAACCCGCACCCCCAGCTGGAACCCTCAGCCCTTCCCGTACCCCAACCCTCTGCCCCAGCCTGGTGAAAATGAGTGAGTGAGTGAGGGTGGGGAGAGCGAGCGATAGATGGAGCGGGGATGGAGTGAGTGGGGGGCAGGGCCTCAGAGAAGGGGGCGGTAGGGGCAGGGCCTTGGAGGAGGGTCAGGGCAGAGGTGTTCGGTTTTGTGTGAGTAGAAAGTTGGGAACCCTACTTGTGAGTTTTTCTTTTGTATGTGTGTGGAGGGTATTGGCTGGGGGATTCATTGCTGGGCCTTAAATGTTTCAAGATTTGTACTTTTTAAATGTAACATACCCACATGCTTGGCTATTACCCTGAAACACAAACTCACATGATGGATTTATGACAATAGCTCCTTCTTCTTTCTTGCAGTGTGAAAATATTTCAAATTGAATTACAGCAAGGAAATAGAGATCTAAATACAGTAACTCCTCACTTTAAGTCGTCCCGGTTAACGTTGTTTCGTTGTTACATTGCTGATCAATTAGGGAACATGCTCATTTAAAGTTGTGCAATGCTCCACTCTTATGTTGTTTGGCTGCCTGCTTTCTCCACATCTGGCAGCCTCCCTATGCCCCCCCCCCTCCCCACAGCACCTCCCGCCCACCGGCAGACACCGCGGATCAGCGCCTTCCCCCTCCTCCCTCCCCCCGCCCACGGCAATCAGCTGGCTTGCGGCGTTTCGGGGGCAGGAGTGAGGGGGGAGGAGCGAGTACTCAGCGCGCAGGCTCCCCCTCCCTCCCCTGCCTCCCCAATGCCACAAGCCAGCTGATTGTCCTGGGCAGGAGGCGGGGGGGAGGGGGATCCTGCGCGCCGAGTCCTCCCTCCTCCCTCCTGCCCACTAAACACCGCAAGCCAGCTTATTGCCTCAGGCAGGAGGGAGGGAGGAGGAGCGAGGACTCAGCGTGCAGGCTCCCCCTCCCTCCCCTGCCTCCTGCCGGTGGCAATCAGCTGGCTTGCAGCGTTTAGAAGGGAGGGGAAGGAGGGAAGGGATGGGGGAGGAGCGAGGACGCGGCGTGGGAAGTAAAGGGGGAGAAGGTGCGGGGGGAGAAGAGGCAGGTCAAGAATGGGGGCTTGGAGGAAGTGGGGGAGTGGGTGGGCTGAGGGTTGAGCCCCTCCCCCCCCCCGCCCCTGGTACTTGCAGAGTAGGGGAAGCTGCCGCTGCTGCGCAATGTGCTTCTCGTAGCCTACAGCACCTTCAGCCTCCTTGCCTGCCTCATTGTCTCCAGTGCCAGTGGGCTGTGCCTGTGTGGGGTAAGGCGGGGGCACCTCCCAACTATAGTACTGTACTGTATGTACAGTATGTTTGTAAACACCCCCCCTCCAGCGTAGTATTAAATTGCTTGTTTAAAAATTGTTTAAAATGTATATAATGCCTTTTGTCTGGCCAAAAAAAAAAAATTCCCTGGAACCTAACCCCCCCATTTACATTAATTCTTATGGGGAAATTGAATTAACTTAACATCGTTTAATTTAAAGTCGTATTTTTCAGGAACATAACTACAACGTTAAGTGAGGAGTTACTGTAGATGGTTTGATGGGATTTTCTGCTGAGAATTTGTGAAATTAGTTTTTTAAGCCTAGTTTTTAAAAAAAACACTGTTTTAGTCCTATAACTTTTTTCAACCATTGATTATTTTTATAATAATGTGGCTCTCTGTGTTGTGTGTATGTGTGATCACTGTCCTCTGAGAGAGGTCAGCTCAAATGGGGTGATTGTGGCCTGCAGAAGAAATTCACTTTTACCTCAACAGATAAGTGCTTGTGTTTTCAGAACACATTATCCTAGTACTATTTTCCATATAGCTGGTGCAGTTCTACTGGTGAATGATATATGGCCACTGTATATGGCCACTGATCCATTATATACCAGTTGTATATGATTTGTATAAGGTTAAGGAGCTAATCCTGAAATAAGAACAGTGGCAGTTAAACATGACATATGCTAACAATACAGTTTTCAATTTCACCTAATCGTCCTCAGGAATTATTGTTTATTAACTACTGGAAATAGTCATTAGGCTGGCAATTTAGATTTCCCTTTATGCTGAAAATTAAGTAGAATAATTCATATTATTCAAATCTATATTTAATCATTGGGTTGTAATATGTCTATTGGTTTCTACCAGGTGATTTTACAAGCCAGATGTTAAAAGTGAATTCTATGGTTGTGCATACAAATATTTTTGCACTGGTAAATACTTGCAATTGTGTGTACAAATATTTACAAGAGTAGACTTGATTTGTTCAACAGCAAAATGTATGTGCAGATAATGTTGGTTGTTACTTATTTTCCTGAGAAAATCCTCATCTAAACCACCCTTCTAGTGTATGTCAAATTACTTTTGTGCATGAAAATGTTTTATTTATACACATGTAGGAGTATATTAAAATAAAATAGCTGGGATAAACATAATCTTGACCCTAATATTTAGGTATTTTTATACGTAATATTTCTCAGGTAATGTCTACACTACACATTTTGGTCAATGATAGTTACATCAGCATAAAGCTGCCACAGTTAATATATTGCTTGAGCCTGTGTGTACTTGGCTCCTTGCGTCGGTGCTGTGTGCACTCACGAGGAGTGCTTGCATTGATGCAGTTTAGTGCCCCATAGGTAGGCATCCCATTGTCTGTTACACTGTCTTCTGGGAAATGTTGGCAATGGGGGCAGAAAACAATTGCGCAACGGTGAGTGTGAGCAAGGCTTCAAGTTTCTACCATGCAACTTTCTCCATCCCATGATGACATCCCTATCCCAGAACTTTTGCGCCTTTTAAAAAAAATCCCACAAAATCACGCAGCACTTTTCGCTGTCCACCCTCTCTGACAGAAGCATGGAGCCCACGCTTCTCTGTATGATTGTTATGAGTGTTACAAACACAGGATGAGTGATTCTCAACTATTTTCAGAGCCACAGGAAGAACCACAGTATTAGGGCACATGACTATTTCGTGGAGGATAGCTCTTGGACACTGCAAAAAAGAATTCAAGGTTGTTGATGGCGTTCAGGGAGCAGCTGCAGATGGTGGAGTGGCACTTCTGGGCACGAGAAATGAGCTCTTATGGGTGGGATCACTTCATAATGCAGGCTTGGGATGACAAGCAGTGGCTGAAGAATTTTCAGATGTGAAAGGTCACATTCCTGAATTTGTGTACTGAACTCACCCCAGCCCTCCAGTGTAGGAACATCAGAATGAGAGCTGCACTAACAGCAGAGAAGTGAGTGGCAATTGCATTGTGGAAACTTTCAACACTGGATTGCTACCAGTCAGTGGGAAATCATTTTGGAGCTGGAAAATCTACTGGGGGGGGGGGGGGAGGGGAATTGTCATGCAAGTGTGCAAGGCCATTAATCATCTCCTGCTACATAGGGCTGTGATTCTCTGTAATGTGAAGAACATAGTGGATGGATTTGCAGCAGTCGGGTTCTCAAATTGCAGTGAGGTGATGGATGACACATACATCTTTACTTTGGCACCAGCCTACCTTGCCACAGAAAAGGCTGCTTCTGTATGGTTATGCAAGTGTTAATGGATCCCTGAGGATGCTTCACCAACATCAGTGTTGGCTGGTCAGGGAAGGTGTGTGACTCAAGTCTTTAAGAACACAGGACTGTTCAGAAAGCTCAAGCAGGGACATCATTTCTTGATCAATGGATGACCATTTGATAATGTTGAAATGTCAATAGTGATCCTGGGACACCGAGTCTACCCTTTGCTCCCTTGTCTCATAAAGCTGTACACCAGCCACCTGAACAGCACCAAAGAAAGATTCAACTGCTGGCTTAGCAAGTGCAGAATGACAGTTGAATGTGCTTTTGGTAGATTGAAGGGACACTGGCATTTTTTACTCAAGATTGGATCTCAGTGAGAAAAAATATTCCAATGGTTACAGCATCCTGTTGTGTCCTGCATAATATCTATGAGGAAAAGTTGCTGCCAGGGTGTAAGTGGAGTGGCAGTCCGCTGAATTTGAACAGCCAGACACAAGGGCTATTAGAAATGCTCAGTGTGGAGCTAGGTGGCTGAGGGAAGCCTTAAAAGAGCACTTTAGCAGTCAGCCACAGTGGTGGACTGTTCTCTATCTGACCATGGAATTTTGGGGGCTATTAGGAATTGAGTGATGCTTGGTGTACATTTAAGAATATAAGAGTCTACTAATGCACCTATTAATTTTGCAGTGATTGTTGTATATTTATAATTATTACACGGTGTTTGTCACTGATCTTATGAGTTCTGTTGCCCTTAACAATAACAATTAGTGGGAGCTTTCAGTAGTGCTCATCATTCTGCAGCGTAGGTTGTGAAGTAATAAAGATGTATTTACCACTGCTTTTGGTACGCAATAATGTGCAATTACAAACCAAATATAATAAAAACTTCTGAAATTAATTAATGAAACAGAACGTAAGGGGAAAGAATATTCATGACCATTTCAGCTCATTTCAGGTACACATACAGAATCCTTGGCTTTCACCGACGAGTGTATGTGAAGCTGTGGTTGTCCTTACTGTCACCTGGCGTGGAGTGGTTGTGGTACGGATGTGACTTCTGATGCCATGTGGAATGTTGTGGGGCATAAGGAGGTGTTAAAATGGAGCTCTCCATTGACTGCAAAGGGAGGCAAGCCCATGCATTTTGAAACTATAGGTCAGCAAGAGTCTGTAGTACCTGTGTTTGCTGTCAGAAAAGCTGCACTATTTTCTGGTGCATCTCCCTCTCCTTTTCCTGTTGGGGATCCTGGGCCTTTCTCACGTCCAGTCTTTCCTTCTCCATACTGTTTGAAATATTCACTTTCCAGACCAGAGGATTATTAGGATTGACACTGATCACATAGTGTCATACTGTGTCAGCTACAGTAGGTTGACCATGGTTCAACGCCATTTGGGAGGTTGTGTTACTGCTTTACTGTAATGGGGTGCTTACCTCAGTGGGAGACAAATTTGAGTGTAATGCATTCACAGCTAGGTCGATGCAAGGTGACTCCTATTGATCTAACATTGTAGTGTAGGCCAAGCCTCAGTATAGAGGAAAAATGTAAACATTTAACTAATGGATTTAATTTGAATTACTATTGTTGCTTTCACCTCAATATTTATATCATTTTTGAATACTTCTGCAAAAATAATAATTTATTTAAATTATGGCTTTCTCTGGCATATCTGAAACATCTTTTATGTATACTGAGACCTTTTTGCTATTGCAAAGAGGCCTGACACCCTTTTAGACAAATTAAGCCTTTGTTGTCTCAGACTCTGGGAATGCATATTATATGCATTCTACTTGACTTATCACTCAGGTTTAGTAAATTAACTTATGGTTTGTTTATTGAGTTGCCTTAATGCAGATTGGTTTGGATTCTTTGGTCATAAAATGTTACATTTTACTCAGCTGGAGGCTTTTATAATGAATACAATTAATGAATAATAGTTGGCATGGCAATTTCCCTCCTTTCATTTTCATTTTGTATCTCAGCTTCAATGGCTAGTAGAAGACAATATTACAGCTTGATTGATAGTGCCCCAGAAAATTTAATGATCCACTAGTAGTGGACAATATCTGCCAAAATCCCCAGGGAGTTTCATCATGCCAGCGAACCCTATCAACAATAGTAGGGAATAGATAGATTGAACATGCTCTGGAATACTCATCTAATCCATTTAGGGCTCACTTGCTTTGACCCACATTACACTATTTCAAAATCTTCTTTTCCAAAATAGGCTAATTTTTAGTGTATGGATATGAACATACTTGAGTTATTAATGCTATTAGTCATAAATGTTACTAGAGGGACAAGGTAGATGGTGAAAGGGACAAGCTTTGGGTTTCACTGAGCTCGTCTTCAGGTCTGGGGAAGGAAACCAGGCTGTCTGAGCTAAATAAAAGTTGGAACAGACTGTTAAGCATAAAGGGTTAACATGGTGAGAGACTATTTAAAATTAAGAGGACAATTGAAGATTAAATTGTTAAGCATAAGGGTCTTGCACATGTTGTAGGTAAGGGTGGTTATCAGTGGTTTTTTGTATATAGTTGTTTGGTGTACCTCGTTCAGTGCATCAAATGCCCCAACTCAGTAATGTGTTTGCAACCAGACAGTCAGGAAACTCTCGAATAAACTCTCACAGAAAAATGATAAAAAACAAAAACATTCTATCACCCATGGGCAAACACTTTTCACAAAGAGATCACTCCGTATCTGACATCTCAGTACTTATCCTCAGTGGAAACCTGAACAATACCTTCAAAAGTTGAGCCTGGGGACTTACATTCATAACTCCGATAGACACTAAAAACAATGGACTCAGAGACACTGGTTTTATGTCTCCTTACAAACATTTGTAATACACCTCACTGCTTACTTATCCTTTATTGCTCACTTCATTTTAAGTGGCCTCCTACAGCATGTGTAAACTCCTAATGCTTAACAAGCTGTCCCAACTTGTATTTAGCTCAGATACTCTTGTTTCCTTCCCCAGACCTGAAGAAGTGCTCTGTGAAGCTCGAAAGCTTGTACATTCCACAACAGAAGTAGGTCCCATAAAAGACAGTTACAACAACACTGCAAAAAACACTTTTATAAGTCACATGATTGTTATAATAATTTTGTTTTCTAAAATATTTGTCATGAGATAGATGCTACAGACTGTGTTCTTTAGTTAATGTTCTCATTCTCTTGGGGTGTGTGAAGGTGTTCATCAATGCTGAAGTGGCGCTTCATGGCATAGCAACTCTCTCCCTGTCCTGCATCCCTTTGCTGAAAGTCACTCCAGTGCTGTGGTGATGTCTCTTGTTGTGACTTGGACTTGGACAATTTAGCCCACCTCTTCCAGTGTAAGAGAAAGTTCTGCCAAAAATGGTCTAAGTGTCCTCACGCAGGGTTTTGGGCCCATCTCTGGGCCCTCTGGTCCTCACAACCTGGTCTCTGGGCTTTATACCTGTCTCAGGGGCCAGGACTTTCAGGTGTCTCCCCTGGATTCGCTAACACATATCCCAAATAAAAATATACAAATCCAAAACAACTTCTGCCCTCCTTGGGTTTGACCTCTTATCCCCCTCTGCCTCGCTCTTCTTCCACTGAGCTGGATTCTATCAAACTTGGCTCTCCCCACAGGGGCAGCCTGGTGTGTTCATTGGCATCTCAGGCCCATTTTGACCCTTTTGGAGCCTATATTGGGTACACACCTCAACACAGGAAGATAACCTTGAAAATGTGACCTGAGTGTAAACAGACACAGTGCTGTCTTCCTATCTACTGGGTACATTGTGAAATTTGTAAGATGGGAGTTTCCTGTTTGTGAATTATATTTTTGTTACTACAGTTTATTTTGTAGTCATTAACTCTTATTTTAAATATATACAGTCATTAGGATAGCTATTATATTACACTTGAATGGAACTGTAAATTAGGGTCTTCATGGGTTTAAATTGACCATTAGTCCCAATGCTATTTTAAAATAAAATCTGTTTGAATTTTTGATGATCAGCAGATTTTTTATTTTTTTTGACAAATAGTACTTATTATAAAGAACCTTGAGGTCATTATGTGTGAGGTACAATGTTACATAAATGTCTGCCATTATTTTTTATTACTGAATAATTTACAATTCCCTTGTCAGTCAGTGACCCATGTACGAACATTTCTGTATACCAGTCGAAGCAGTTCTTTGCTTTCACAGAAAAAAAATCAAGTCATCATTGCATTACAGTATTCTCTGACAAAGAGCATTATCATGAGATAATTGACTGTGCTGGAGAATTACATGTGTTGCAACACAACCAAGGTCATCTAACCCTCACCAATGTCAGTTAACTTATGATAAAGAATGCTTTGTTCAGTAATATTGCTACTGCAAAATGGTTTAGCAGTAATACAAAAAGGATGTTCAGAATTTGAAAATGGGATACACTTTCAGAGACAGATGCTACCTAGAGGCAAAAACAATTTGAACAGTGGTCAATGATATACTATAAGTGATGTAGATGCTAACAGGTGAAAGTGAAGAAATTATATACTGTGCATGAAGTCCACAAAATGAGTCTTATTTTTCAAGTTCTTGGGCTTTATTAGATGCTGAAGCAATTTATCAGTGTGTCACAATTCCAGAATGCACTTTTAGGCTTTCTAAGTCTCACGTATAAAAATCCAAGGCGTTAATCACGTCAGTAAAAAATGCGATGATGTTCCAGAGGTCAAAATAATTTTGTATAACTGGTAGGATCTCTGTGGCATTGGAACATATTAATAGGGCCCTATCAAATTCATGGTCCATTTTGGTCAATTTCACAGTCATAGGATTTTAAAAATCTGAAATTTCACGGTATTGTAACTGTAGGGGTCCTGTAGGGGTCCAAAAAGGAGTTGTGTGGGGGTTGCAAGGTTATTGTAGGGAGGTTTGCGGTACTGCTACCCTAAATTCTGTACTGCTGCTGGCGGCGGTGCTATCTTCAGAGCTGGGCAGCTGGAGAGCAGTGGCTGCTGGCAAGGAGCCCAGCTCTGAAGACAGAGCCACCGCCATCAGCAGCACAGAAGTAAGGATGGAATGGCATGGGATTGCCATCCTTACTTCTGCGCTGTTGCCTGCAGAACAAGGCACCTGGCCAACAGCCGCTGCTCTCCAGCCGCCCAGCTTTGAAGGCAGTGCAGAAGTAAGGGTGGCAATACAGTGACTCCCTGAAATAACCTTGCAACCCCCCTGCAACTCCTTTTTGAGACCCCCAATTTGAGAAATGCTGGTCTTTTGTGTGCTTTTACCTTATACTATACAGATTTCACACGGGGAGATCATATTTCTCGGTCCATGACGCATTTTTCATGGCCGTGAATTTGGTAGGGCCCTACATATTAAGCACTCTAAGCATATTGTAACAGCAGGTCATTGATCATCTATGCAAACAAGCTGGGCTAGATTAATCTGTTCTGTGTCTGTGGCAATTCAGAATCTGATGACTGATATTTAATTAAATCAGCAACATATCAAGATAGATTAATAGAATTACACTGTCATAATGCTATTCAAATGTAGTATAGCATTGTAAATGTCCATAAAAGAGCTAGAGAAAGGGAGATACTCCAGTAATGTTTTTTTTCTCTTCACTGAGGAAGAGGTACTTGCTTGTATTCTGTATGCTTCCTTTTGTAAACTGCACCAGGAGTTTTTTTCTTTTTCTTTTCTTTTAGTCAATTAGGGAGTTGTATATATATAACTGCTTCCGATAATGGGACTAACAGGCTTTCCTGCTATAGATATTTAGTAGGCTTCTCAATAAAATTTGGAAGATGGACTTTGTGGAGTAATTGATCCATTTTATTTTTATTAAGTTTGTTATAACATTGAAGGACTGTCTTTGACAGTTATCCCATATTTATATAATGGCTTTTTCAGGGAGTGGGGCAGCTTATACGAAGTATTTCTCAATGTCCTTACCTATGCCCTTCATACAGTTCCCACAGTAAGCTTATCTGTGTTATTAGCAATTATCCAGTTTCACATGTTTCACAGTCTTTTCAAGTTGACTTTTGAATGTCTGCTTCAGAGCTTACATTTTCACTGTTAAGCATCTGTAAATAGATTTAAATATATTTGTACTCTGTAGAGAAACCCATATTATATTTGTCTGAAGAACTTGAAACCAAGATGTAGAAGAAACAGAAGAAACTTTTTTTTTATGATTTCTAACATCTGTCACATTTGCAGTGTGAAATATTGGTGTCAGGATATTAGAGAGACAAGGTGGGTGAGGTAATAACTTCTTTTGGTGAGAGAGACAAGCTTTCAAGCTTACACAGACCTGAAGAAGAGCTATGTGTAAGCTCAAAAGCTTGTCTCTTTAACCAACAGAAGTTATTACCTTACTCACGTTGTCTCTCTAATATCCTGGGACCAACAAGACCATAGTAGCACTGCATATTACATTGATGAGATATAACTACCAGTACTTGGCCTATAGTATGGTTGTAACCTAGAAAAGCTTTCTTCTTTTCTAGTAGACCTGGGAAGAACCTCTAGATTGGTGGGACATATTTGAAATGATGATCAAATGGTTGTTATATTTGTCCAAAAAATGTAACAGATCTCCTTGGAATGGATGTATAGCAGCAGCAGATTTTTTTATGTCATACCTAACACTTCTGAAAGCGTTTTCTCATTATACAAAAAGTCATCAATAATCAGGTCAAGCCAGTAGGCAAAGAAAATTGCCAGACTCTGTAGCTAATGGAAGGTCTATTAGGCATAAGCCACACACCTGTTTGCTCATTCTCTGGTTTAAATTGTTTGCTGTTCTCTTTATAAAACCATTTTACAGAGCTAGCGCTGGTTGTGCTCAAGGCAAAGAACTATAAAGGGTATCTTTTAATGAAAATCCTTTTCAGTGCACACTTGAATGTGCGTTATCAAAGGTTTAGTAAAAACATGCGACCAGTTCATATATCCATGTTGAGACATGTTTTTACAACTATTGCCTTGTACTGTGTTTTTATCTCTAGATAGAAATGGTAATAAAATGCATCCAGTGGCAGCTGGTAAATGGATGGTCACAAACTCCTTAGATTTACTGTAACCATTGTTGAATGCAATACTATCAAGATCTCAAATCCCAAGCTATAATTTCATCTTAGAAGCTTCATAATTATATTGCCATTAACTTCCAACTTTCTTGAAAGTTAATGCTGAAAAGTGTCTTGTGCTACATTTTCAGTGAAAGTTACCGGTACTCTTTGGTAGGTTTTTGGATAATTAATTTACATTGGATAGATTTCTCGTGTGTTAGTTTTCACTGCAGCAGTCTTACTTGTTCTGGTACTTCCAGGTGATTTGATGTGTTTTGAGATATTACATTTTCAAAAAATAGGTGTATTTTCATTTGCTGGTGAAACAGTTTATCTAAGAATAGAAAGTTGTGTTTCTGGAGTACATTGTATTACCAAGCAGATAGACATTATTTACCCTAAAGTTGGCCTTTGATTTTGAATGTTTTTGTTCTAGACCAGGGGTCAGCAACCTTTCAGAAGTGGTGTGCCGAGTCTTCATTTAATCACTCTAATTTAAGGTTTCGCGTGCCAGTAATACATTTTAATGTTTTTAGAAGGTCTCTTTCTATAAGTCTATAATATATAACTAAACTATTGTTGTATGTAAAGTAAACAAGGTTTTTTAAATGTTTATGAAGCTTCATTTAAAATGAAATTAAAATGCAGAGCTCCTCAGACCGGTGGCCAGGACCCAGGCAGTGTGAGTGCCACTGAAAATCAGTGCCATAGGTTGCCTACCCCTGTTCTAGACTATGAATTGATCATTAAATCTCTAGTAACACTTTATGAAAAAAAGTGACCACTATTACAATTTTCGGTAATCTTACTAATACTAATGCTGCATTGCAGTTCTAAGACTGGGATTCATAAGGGGGACTTAGGCTGAGCATTGCCTAAATTTTATGTGCCCTGCCACATAGTGAAATTCAACCCCCGCCCCAAATTAGGTGCCCAGGCTACCTGTACAGTGCATGGAGACAATTAGGCATCTAAAAAGGGATTCACAGAAGCCAGCACAATCAGCGGGGAGCCACCTAAGATAACAAATAGAAAATGCCAGTTAGGGGATGTGGCCTAAGCCCTACCCCTCAAAGGGTCTTAGGCATCTAAATTGAGCCAGTGGATGGCACCTCCTTCCACTTGAGATTCACAGCTCTGCACCCTCTTCTGGAGTTAGGTGCCTAAGCCAGGTCAGTCCTTTCAAGAAAAATGGTGGTGATGCTACTCATACTGATTAGCCCTGTGGTTAGAGCACTCTCCCACAAACTGGGAAACCTGATTCCTAATCTCCTTTCTGCCTGAGAGAAGCAGGGACTCAAACTCACAGTTCCCACTTAGGTGAGTGCCCTTACCTCTGTGATACAAGATATTCTGAGGTGGGTCTCTCTCACTCACCTGTAGAACCGCTTTGTGTAAAATACTTCAATATTAACTTTGCTAGAGAGAGACTGTATAACCCCATGATTAGGGCACTCCCCAGGAGGTGGGAGACCTGGTTTCAACTCCTTGCTGGTCTCAGGCACAATCAGGGTTTGAGTCTAAGTCTCCCACATGCTGGGTGTGTGTACTCTAACCACTGAGAAACTGGGTATAATGGTGGGAGGAAGCGGAATCTTGTGTGGGGCCTGATCTAGCAGACATGCTCTAAGGCAGTTTGTGAGTGTGTCTATTGGATGACGTCCCACAGGTGAGATGGGTGGGAGACTGCCTACTTTGTGAATCCCAGTGGAGCTTAGGTATGAGTTAGGTACCAAGTTGCTTGGAGTCAGGACAAAGGTGAATGTCTATGCCCAGCGGCAGAAATTTGGGCACATACGGGACTTTGCTAATAGAAACGTAGGCGCCTCAGGAGTTTAGGCACCTAAACGGTTAGGCAGCAGCTGAACGAGGGGTTTGTTAATCTAACTTTTGGGGCATTGATGCCTAAAGTGACAGTTAGATGCTTAAATGTTCTGCAAACATTAATTCATCATCACAACCCAAGTTCTGTGTAGAAGGGAGGTTTCCTCACTTTAGTCCTGGGGAAAATTAAAACACAGAAAGGTAAAATTATTTACTGTGTGAAGATGGACAAATGAGCAATAGAGATGAGACTGCAACCCATATCTCCTTACTTGCAGTCCTATACCTTAAACATCAGGCAGTCTTCTTCCTTATGCTAATATTACAACAGACGTTATACATTCAAAAATATTATTACACTTCTTTTAAACAAAGTTTCATTTCTCAACCAGGTTGCCAGATGTGTGGAATTTATAACCGATGTCCAATACTATCTCAGCTGGATCTGCCCTTTTTTTTTTCCAAATCATTTGCCCTTCCTAAAGGTGGAGAGGAAAATCAAATCTAATCAGAGAAACATAAGAACCCTACATAGAGATAACAAATTAAGAGGTAATATTATTCAAGCCATTTGCAGTTGATTCAAATAAGGCTCTCAGATACTGCTTCCTTAGTCCAAGTCTTTCATCAGAGAAATGTAACCCCTGTGCGTGAAATACAGTCACACTTTGAGAACTTGTCAGGTCATATTTAATAGACAGTCCTTCTAAATATTTAGTTCACATGGAATCAAGAAGCATTTTTCCAACTTTATAGGACAAAGGCCAACACTGATCTCCTTCAAGTCAAATGACAACAGACAATGAAAATTTACTGAGTCAAAAGTCCTTAAGGTTAAGGGGAAAATTGAGCATTCCCTTTTCTCCAGGACAAGTTCTACTTCAAACAGATTGGTTCTGATTGTCATTAAAAAAGAAACTCCTAGACTTCCCTTCCTCTCTTTATTATGTCCTGTGTGCCAATAATTTATATTATATATATATAAACACATGCACCTCTGGAAATGCTCGTCTTAACTTTTTACCATCTTTAGGTTCTCGTCCAAATATTTTCTTCAGGTTATTTGCTGTTGACACAGAGGGAATTCTGTTCTTCCTCAATAAATGCATAAGTGAAGCATGCAAACAGTTCACTTATTTCTTTATAAGTAAGGCCCTGCATATACCATAGCAAACTAGACCTAAATTCTATACCAGGGGTCGGCAACCTTTCAGAAGTGGTGTGCCGAGTCTTCATTTATTCACTCTAATTTAAGGTTTCGCGTGCCAGTAATACATTTTAATGTTTTTAGAAGGTCTCTTTCTATAAGTCTATAATATATAACTAAACTATTGTTGTATGTAAAGTAAATAAGGTTTTAAAAATGTTTAAGAAGCTTCATTTAAAATTAAATTAAAATGCAGAGCCCTCCGGACCGGTGGCCAGGACCTGGGCAGTGTGAGTGCCACTGAAAATCAGTTCGCGTACCACCTTTGGCACGCATGCCATAGGTTGCCTACCCCTGTTCTATACCATGCTCCCCTTTGATCCTGAAGTACCCTGGGAATGATGTGGGAGTTAGTAGTAGATAGATATAGATATACCAGAAGCTCCCACATTATTTCCAGTCTGCTGCACCATGGTGCTGCAGAATCAAAGGGCAACTTGGAAGAGTTTATTTTATATAAGTATAAAATATATATAAAATTTAAATATGAAAATAAATTATATTGAGTAGTGTTCCCTGTGTAATTTAATTTGATTTTAAATTCAGTGAGCTGAATTCTCCAGTCTACTAAAGCCACTTCATTCTGCATAAGCATAGGGTGGTATAAAGTGAACTGAAAATATCAGGAGACAGCTGGCAGGGAATTTGCCTTCCATAGGGGGACTCTGTCCTGCTGCCTCTGACAGCCACCCTTCATCACCAGGAAAAGGAAGGCAGGAGGCATGCCAAGTGTTCCAATGGTGATGTGGGAGGGAGCTTGGTGGAACAGAGATCCACTTTGCCTGATCCTCCACTGATGTAAGGTCCGCCACAGATCTTAAGCCAGTAGAATGAGTTAGAACAGGGTTGGGGGTCGGGGTGAACTTACTCTAACTTTTTCCAGGGCCAATGGTGAAATATCAGAATCATTGTTTCCTAGTGTGGCTTGGATGTATGGTGGAAAATCAGGGCACAATATAGTTTACTCGGCCCTTAAACTTTCAGATTCTAATAGGTCACGTTTTGTATTGATAAGTTCTACAGTGCAGTTCTGCATTATCAAGAAAAATTGAGGGTTTGGCAGTTTAGGATTGAACATTTGAGGCTTTTGGTTGTATAGGAAGGCATAGAAGCTGATTTGAGGTTCCAGTATAAACACATTGCTAAAATGGTTATTAGTGAAATGAGTTCACCACAAAAGTTTTACTGTGTGTTCAGAAATAATAAAATAATAATAATAAAATCCCAATATCCTCCAGAACATGGTCATGTACTTAATTCTCATTGAATAGTGCAAGGTTTCTTGTTAGGTTTATTCTAAAAAGTGACTATTTCACTGATTTATGTACAGCTTGTAATGAGGTCATGTGGAAAAGTTTTGCTACCTTAGCTTTAGTGGTGGCTAGCAGGCACCTCATGTATTTATCTTCACTTTGCAGACAGAACTCAGAAAAGTAAACTGTCATGATCACTTATGTAAACTTTTACACATAGTGTAGATTTCTGAAAATAGACAATCTATCAAAAACATATATTTTGACTTGGGTAAGAGATCACATTTTCTCATTAGTATTTTTCTGGTGTTATGCCTGAAAAGAGAAAATTTTTGAAACAATTTAAAAAAGGTGGGGATCTCTCCAGTTGGTTTTTCAAATTGGTTTAATTAACAAAACTGAATTTTACTGCTGTGCAGAGATTTAGAACTGCTAAGCATCCAGATTCACACACAGGGCTATAATATCTTTTAGCATGCAAAGTACTGAACTGCTTGGTTACAGACTTTCATGAAAAAATAAAGACATCTTTATCCTTTTTATTCTATTCCCAATACAGTCTTGAATTTGCCATTTAGTTCAAATGCTACAGTTTTAATTAGGAAATTTTGTTGTATATTGTGTAACTTTATGCATTCTTTAGTACTCTTTTTATTGTTTTTCCCTAAAATGTATTGCATGCATGCTTTGTGCAATTACATTGTTCAGTCTGCTGCTTGTAATCTATAGAGTTTTTACCCTTTTCGTTTACCCTGTGTGTTTGCAAAATATTTTTTGTAGTTAGCATTTCAAATAGGTGTGTGTGTATCATATATAATATGTGTGTGATCATATATAATATAATATCACAATAAATAAAGTAAATTAAAGGCAATGAATTAACAATAGGTTCCTGAATTTTAGCAAACTTTGGGAAGGATTTTCAAAAGTGCTTAGGGTGTTTTTGTTTCTGTTGTGTTTTTTAACTTAAGTGGGAGCAGAGTATGGCTAATACTGAACACTATGGAAAATCCAGTCTTTAATATTATGTATAGTGTCTCCATACTTTCTCAGTCATAAAGGTAAAATATAAATAGCTAATGTTCTGGTAAGGATTTTGACTAGAAAATAAGTAACAAGTAATATTAAAATAATACTCACATCTTCAGTTGTTACAAAAGTTGCATGGATACCAATAGCTGTTCACCTTAATTTGAAATGAAGTTGGCTTCTATAGGTTTTAGGTGTAGAATGTTAATTCGCATAGTTTCCCAGCCAGCATCATGTAGTAGTTTGTTTATCTGTGTTGTGATTATGCTGTAGTGGGGCTATCAGAAAATATAGAATGGAAATGCATGATTTTCTATGCAAATGTATCATCTGATGAAAATGTTACTTCAGTTTGTGCACTGAAGCTCCATGTGAATTGCATGAAGGATTGGCTCACGTTTTTCTGCTTCAGTATAAGTGAAATATGCAAAAACATATTAATATGAGCTTGAGGTTTTTTATCAACTACATTATTCTTAACCATATGTGATTGACATGTTGCAGCTTGCAAAATGGCTCTGTTTAAGAGGTAGCCAAACAATTTTTTTTTCAGATTAGTTAATTAGTGAATAATGCTACAATCAGTATTTTGTGAGATGTACTTCATAAGTATGACTGCTTTGGAATAATAATATTGAAAGCATAACAACCGAAAATATTGTAACATGCGTTACACTGAAGTTCGTATTCCTGCCTATGTATGACATCTGATTTCTTCACTTGTGTGCATTCATCTCATTTCAGAGCTTCACATATTTATTACAGAATAAATAGTTTAATGTAATGTTTTAGTTTATTACATGTAATCAGTTCCTCATGCTTTTGATCTTGACTATTATGAAACTGTTATAATGTGGAATTTGGCATTGTATAAAAGGCCTATATTTGTTATCCATCAAAACATAAATAGCAAATCCTTTTGTTTATTTGTTTGATTTTGCAGTACCTTAAGTGTTAAAGCCTGAAAGGATTTAGAAAGCTGCAGTGAATGTGTTAAGACTGTTAATGAAGCTTCTGAATCTAAGGACAAAATTAGCTCTCACACCCACACTGCACAAAGTACAGGAACTGTCTGCTAGAATTGCATCATGACTTTTACCTGGGGACACTAGTATTATATTCAGTTGAACTGATGAAATTGGGAAGACAGATGTCCCCAAAGGACATTTTAAGAAGCTTGTACCTACATAAATTGCTTGTCAAAAATCCCTGAAATTTGAATTTGAAACCAATGTAAAAAATGATTTTTGCATGTAAACTACAGATTATACATTGTATCATATATATTTACTTTTAAGAATATATAGAAAATATTTTTGGTATATTTGCTGACAGTGAGAATTAAAGGGAATCTTGGAAGCGGTGACCATGTACTACTTGATTTCATTATGGTAAGGGATGGATTCACATTCAGCAGTATAAGCATGCTTGACTGCAGAAAAGCAAATGATGGGAAATTAACAAAAATAGAGGGCCTACTTATCCCTGTGCCTCAGTGCAACAGAAGAAGGTCTGCTGGCACTGATCTGGGAGAACGGAAAGGATGGGTAAAGGCCAGGAGTATCATAGACAAATTAGAGGATTGGGCCAAAAGAAACCTGATGAGGTTCAACAAGGACAAATGCAGAGTCCTGCACTTAGGACGGAAGAATCCCATTCACTGTTACAGACTAGGGACCGAATGGCTAGGCACCAGTTCTGCAGAAAAGGACCTGGGGGTTACAGTGGACGAGAAGCTGGATATGAGTCAACAGTGTGCCCTTGTTGCCAAGAAGGCTAATGGCATTTTGGGCTGTATAAGTAGGGGCATTGCCAGCAGATCGAGGGACGTGATCATTCCCCTCTATTTGATACTGGTGAGGCCTCACCTGGAGTACTGTGTCCAGTTTTGGGCCCCACACTACAAGAAGGATGTGGAAAAATTGGAAAGAGTACAGCATAGGGCAACAAAAATGATTAGGGGGCTGAAGCACATGAGTTATGAGGAGAGGCTGAGGGAACTGGGATTGTTTAGTCTGCAGAAGAGAAGAATGAGGGGGGATTTGATAGCTGCTTTCAACTACCTGAAAGGGGGTTCCAAAGTGGATGGATCTAGACTGTTCTCAGTGGTAGCAGATGACAAAACATTGAGTAATGGTCTCAAGTTGCAGTGGGGGAGGTTTAGGTTGGATATTAGGAAAAACTTTTTCACTAGGAGGGTGGTGAAGCACTGAAATGGGTTAGCTAGGGAGGTGGTGGAATCTCCTTCCTTAGAGATTTTTCAGGTCAGGCTTGACAAAGCGCTGGCTGGGATGATTTAGTTGTGGATTGGTCCTGCTTTGAGCAGGGGGTTGAACTAGATGACCTCCTGAGCTCTCTTCCAACCCTGATATTCTATGATTCTATGTTCTCCCCACTCTGATTCCACAGAAGTTTCTTCCACAAGTTGTATTGTGATTGGATGCTGCAAATTGGGAGGGAATAGGGCAAGGAGGACTTCAATTATCTGGTATTATCCCACTGGAAACCTGCAGAGATTCTTCAAGTAATGCAATGTTGATATTGTCCATTGAGTGAAACTGCTTTCCCTTAAGCAGGGGGCCGGGGGAGCAAGCAGCTTCTGACATAATGCTGTAATGTAGCTTTGGAGAGGGGTATCAGTATGTAATACAGGAACTGATCACCAGATTAAGATAATACTCCTCCTGCATGGCCAGCATGAAAATGGAGTGATGGGACAATGGAAAGAAAATCTGATCCCAAAGGATGATGACATGGAAACTCCACAAGTAGAACTTCCTGTAGAACTTTTCCCATGTCTGCTAGTGAGTAAAATGAAATGAGAAAATCCAATGAGGTTTCAGCTCTGTGTATATAGATGGAAATTGCTACAGAAGTGCAAAGTATTACTAGCAATTAGAATACAATTGTGTGTGTGAATGAATCTTGCATTTCCAAATATACTTGAACTGAATACTTGTGTAATTATTTAAATGATGCACACACATGCAGCCAAGCAGGAGGCACAAAAGCAGAGTTGTTTCTAGAGATCTTCAGATCAAACGTTTGCCTTTGGTGCCTCTTGCCTGGCTGAACTTCTGAAGTGAATAGAAATAATTAAGTATATGTTTCATTTTTTTTACGTAAGAGTACAAAAGTGGTAAAGACTTCTTAGAGAAGGTGGATGGAGTTAAAGAGGGGATTAGTGAAACTGGGATTTCCCCCCTTTAGGCAGTTCTTACACCTCATCAAAAATGTGCATAAAAATAAATCTCAATTTGGGCTTCAATCCTCCATCCCCAAAATGAACTTCCAGGGGTAAAACGTAGGTTCTTGTGACTGTTGAATTGTCCCATTCAATTTTGTGGCAGCAGGTGAGAATGATTAAGCAGAGAATTCCCTTATCTTCTAGGCTGAATATAGAGGGCTACATAGTGAATGCAGAAAAATACCACAAATAAAATTGCCGAGAAACCCCTAGTCTTTCTGGCTTAGAGACATTACATCAAAGAGGTTTAAATTATATAGTAGACAACTGTCCAGAAAGTGAAGAATATATAATAATGGGACATCAGTCAAATGGAAGAATAATAGATTTATAGAGTAATGGATTTTAAAGTCAGAATGGCTAATATTGAGCTGCTTTACTCCTTCATTATAAGGCAGGTTTTCCAGATCTGGAATCATTCTTGTATCTCTTTTCTGAACCTTTTATATATACGGAGATTGGGAACTAGTGCCCATAAGCTAATTGCATTCATCATAGGAGTAGATTCACTACATAAAGCAATGCAAGGACATTAGTTTTTTCGGCGGGAATTAAGAGTGTGGTGGATTGAGAGGAAATGTTAAAAACCACTAAGGCTGAAGAAAGCTAGGGATTTTGGAAGATGATGTTGGCGAGGCCAATTACAGTTCTTTTAAGAACATAATGTAAGGAACAGGAAAGACTTGACGTGACTTAGCTGTGATTTCTCAGATGCTGATTTTTATTTTTTTAAAGGACAATATTAAAGGCTTATAGAAAAGAGACAAAGACAGCCAATATGCAGAATGGGTTCATACTGCCTGTAGTGGTGGAGAGGTATTTACAAATAATCAGTGGTGGAAAAAAGAAGTTATAGAGAAATTCTAGGGCCATCAGTAAATGAAGAATGAGAATACATTGGCTGATATACTGAATTCCTTTTTATAATATGCCCTTAAGAAGAAAGTTAAAGATTATTATTAATAAGCAAATAAGGACTCTATAATACCTATTGATGAAAAGCAGAAAAGAGAATAATTGAGGTGAAAAAACAAACATGAGAAATCAGATTTCCATATAATATACAGAAGACAGACATTTACTTCCTATCGTTTCTAGTTCTATTGCACCAGTCACTGCAGAATCTAAGGTTTGTTATGCATCTTAGAGTTTTCTCACTGGACTGGAAATCAGCAGGTCATCTAGCCCAACCCCCTGCTCAAAGCAGGACCAATTCCCAACTAGATCATCCCAGCCAGGGCTTTGTCAAGCCTGACCTGAAAAACCTCTAAGGGCTGGTCCACACTAGGGGCGGGATCGAACTAAGATACTTCGACTTCAGCTACGCTATTCGCGTAGCTGAAGTCGAAGTATCTTAGTTCGAATTTGGCGCGCTTACCTCGCGTCCGCGCGGCGCCGCGATCGAAGTTCGCGGCTCCCACGTCGACTCCGGTAACTCCGCTCGCCCTGCAGGAGTACCGGAGTTCGAAGTAGCGCGTTCGGGGATCGACTTATTGCGTCCAGACAAGACGCGATAATTCGATCCCCGATAGTTCGATGGCTACCCGCCGATTTCGGCGGGTAGTGTAGACGGGGCCTAAGGAAGGAGATTCCACCACCTCGCTAGGTAACCCATTCCAGTACTTCACCACCCTCTTAGTGAAAACGTTTTTCCTAATATCCAACCTAAACCTCCCCCACTGCAACTTGAGACCATTACTCCTTTTTCTGTCATCTGCTACCACTGAGAACAGTCTAGATCCATCCTCTTTGGAACCTCCTTTCAGGTAGTTGAAAGCAGCTATCAAATCCCCCCTCACTCTTCTCTTCTGGAGACTAAACAATCCCAGTTCCCTCAGCCTCTCCTCATAAGTCATGTGCTCCAGCCCCCTAATCATTTTTGTTGCCCTCCTCTGGACTCTTTCCATTTTTTCCACATCCTTCTTGTAGTGTGCGGCCCAAAACTGGACACAGTACTCCAGATGAGGCCTCACCAATGTCGAATAGAGGGGAATGATCACATCCCTCGATCTCCTGGCAATGCCCCTACTTATAGAGCCCAAAGTGTCATTAGCCTTCTTGGCAACAAGGGCACACTGTTGACTCATATCCAGCTTATCGTCCACTGTAACCCCTAGGTCCTTTTCTGCAGAACTGGTGCCTAGCCATTTGGTCCCGGCAGTGCATGGGATTCTTCCCGTCCTAAGTGCAGGATTCTGCATTTGTCCTTGTTGAACCTCATCAGATTTCTTTTGGCCCAATCCTCTAATTTGTCTAGGTCCCTCTGTATCCTATCCCTACCCTCCACCGTATCTAACACTCCTCTCAGTTTAGTGTCATCTGCAAACTTGCTGAGGGTGCACTCCACTCCAGATCGTTGATGAAGACATTGAACAAAACCGGCCCCAGGACCAACTCTTGGGGCACTCCGCTTGATACCAGCTTTCAACTAGACATGGAGCCATTGATCACTACCCGTTGAGCCCGATGATGTAGCCATCTTTCTATCCACCTTATATTCCATCCATCCCATACTTCTTTAATTTGCTGGCAAGAATACTGTGGGAGACCATATCAAAACCTTTGCTAAAGTCAAGGAATAACACATCCACTGCTTTCCCCTCATCCACAGAGCCAGTTATCTCATTATAGAAAGCAGTTAGGTTAGTCAGGCATGACCCGCCCTTGGTGAATCCATGCTGATTGTTCCTGATCACTTTCCTCTCCTCTAAGTGCTTCAGAATTGATTCCTTGAGGACCTGCTTCATGATTTTTCCAGGGACTGAGGTGAGGCTGACTGGTCTGTAGTTCCCTTTTTTAAAGATGGGCACTACATTAGCCTTTTTCCAGTCATCCAGGACCTCCCCTGATCGCCATGAGTTTTCAAAGATAATGGCCAATGGTCTGCAATCACATCCGCCAACTCCTTTAGCACCCTCGGATGCAGCGCATCCGGCCCCATGGACTTGTGCTCGTCCAGCTTTTCTAAATAGTCCTGAACCACTTCTTTCTCCACAGAGGGCTGGTCACCTTCTCCCCATACTGTGCTGCCCAGTGCAGCAGTCTGGGAGCTGACCTTGTTCGTGAAGACAGAGGCAAAAAAAGCATTGAGTACATTAGCTTTTTCCACATCCTCGGTCACTAGGTTGCCTCCCTCATTCAGTAAGGGGCCCACACTTTCCTTGACTTTCTTCTTGTTGCTAACATACCTGAAGAAACCCTTCTTGTTACTCTTAACATCTCTTGCTAGCTGCAACTCCAAGTGTGATTTGGCCTTCCTGATTTCACTCCTGCATGCCTGAGCAATATTTTTATACTCCTCCCTGGTCATTTGTCCAATCTTCCACTTCTTGTAAGCTGCTTTTTTGCGTTTAAGATCAGCAAGGATTTCAGTGTTAAGCCAAGTTGGTCGCCTGCCATAGTTACTATTCTTTCTACACATCGGGATGGTTTTTTCCTGCAACCTCAATAAGGATTCTTTAAAATACAGCCAGCTCTCCTGGACTCCTTTCCCCCTCATGTTATTCTCCCAGGGGATCCTGCCCACCAGTTCCCTGAGGGAGTCAAAGTCTGCTTTTCTGAAGTCTAGAGTCCGTATTCTGCTGCTCTCCTTTCTTCCTTGTGTCAGGATCCTGAACTTGACCATTTCATTGTCACTGCCTCCCAGGTTCCCATCCACTTTTGCTTCCCCTACTAATTCTTCCCGGTTTGTGAGCAGCAGGTCAAGAAGAGCTCTGCCTCTAGTTGGTTGCTCCAGCACTTGCACCAGGAAATTGTCCCCTACACTTACCAAAAACTTCCTGGATTGTCTGTGCACTGCTGTATTGCTCTCCCAGCAGATATCAGGGTGATTGAAGTCTCCCATGAGAACCAGGGCCTGTAATCTAGTAACTTCTGTTAGTTGCTGGAAGAAAGCCTCGTCCACCTCATCCCCCTGGTCTGGTGATCTATAACAGACTCCCTCCACGACATCACCCTTGTTGCTCACACTTCTAAACTTATTCTATTCCCAATTCTGCCACAGACTTCCTGTGTGACCTTGGACTTAATTTCACTACATCTCACTACTATCTGTAAAATGTGTTAATATTTCCTTCCTCATCCTGATTCAGAGAAAGCATATACTTAATTTTGAGCATATACTTAATTCCCATTCAGTAGGACTTAAATTGAAAGTTAAACACATACTTAAGTGCTTTTTCTGAATGGGGATGCTTTGTTAAATGAGGAACTAGTGTTGTGAGGATAAATCCACTCATATTTATAAGGGATTCAGATTAGTACTCAGCATGATAATGCTTATTGTACCACTGACTATTACTTTTTAAAAATCACAGACTTATGAGGGGAGTACTGAAAGACTGGGAAGGGAGCAGGGAAAGCAAATGTGGTACTAATATTCCAAAAAAGAAAGCAAAGTTATCCTGGCATTCACTATCCTGTACATCTAATCACTATACCAAGTAAAACAAAGAAAGAAATGTGAAAGGTGTAGGGGGAATCACTAAGGCTATGTCTGCATTATAAAGTTAAGTCGACTTAAGACCACGTTAATCCACCACTGTAATTAAAACACTGTTGCACGTCCACACAACTCTCCTTGTATCGGCGAAGCACATCCACAGTAGGTACTCTTTCATTGACGGAGATAGCAGTGCACCATGCAGCTCACCACCATCTGCCACTGGGTGCTCTGGGGAGGGATTGCAGTGCCTCATGGGGGGATGGGTTGCTGAACATCCCATGATGCAGTTTTCTCCATCCCATCATTACACTGCTTTTCAACAGCCTCTGTAAACTGCACACCTGCCATCTCTGTCAGAAAGCATGGACCCTGCACTGCTCTCCAGTATTGTGGTGAGTGTTATGAACACAAGGCACCTGATCCTGCAGTATTTCATGAGCAGTGAATCTGATGATGAAACCATGGTATCTGCCCTAATGTGTGCCATGCACAGAATGAATTCAAGATGGCGGTTGGCATTTACGGAGCAGCTGCACATGGTGGACCGTCAGTTCTTGGTGCAAGGAACTAGCATTGAGTGGTGGAATCACATAATTATGCAGGTTTGGGATGACAAGCAGTGGCTGCAGAACTTTCAGACACGCAAAGCCACCTTCCTGGAACTGTGTGAGGAATTAGCTCCAGCCCTCCGGCGCAAGGACACCAAAATGTGACCTGCCCTAATGGTGGAGAAGCAAGTGGCGATCACTGTGTGGAAACTGGCAATGCCAGACTGCTACCAATCAGTCACAAATCTGTTTGGAGTGGGGAAGTCCACCGTGTGGGTTGCAGTGATGAAAGTGTGCAGGGTCATTAATTGTCTCCTGGAACAAAGCACTGTGACTCTGAGCAATGTGCACGAAATTGTGGCAATGGGATTTCCTAACTGCAACGGGGTGAAAGATGGCATGCATATCCCCATTTTGGCACCAGACCTCCTTGTGATGGAGTACATCAACAGAAAGGGCTACTTTTCTATGGTATTGCCAGTGCTGGTGGATCACCAGGGTCGTTTTACTGACATCAAAGCTGGCTGGTGAGGGAAGATGCATGGTGCATGCATTTTCAAGAACACTGGCCTGTACAGAAAGCTACAAGCAGGGAATTTCTTTCCAGACCAGAAGATTTCCATTGGGGATGTTGAAACGACAACAGTGATCCTAGGAGACCTAGCCTACTCCTTGTGCCTATGGCTCATGAAGCCTTGCACCAGCATTCTTGACTGCAGCAAGAAGGGCTTCAACAGCAGGCTCAGCATGTGCAGAATATTGTTGAATGTGCCTTTGGCCACTTAAAGCGGCGCTGCCTCTTTGGCAGGTTAGACCTCAGTGAGGAAAATATTCCCATGGTCAAAGCAGCCTGCTGTGCTCTGCATAACATTTGTGAAGCTAAGGGGGAGAAGTTTCCATAGGGGTGGAGCATTGAGTTGGATTGGCTGGCTGCTGTGTTTGAGCAGCTAGATACCGGGGCTGTTAAAAGGGTTCAATAGGGGGCTATTTGAATCAGGGGGGCTTTAAAGGAGCATTTTGACAATGAGCCACAGTAATATGTGTTTCTGTAATGCGTTTAGCCAGGCATTGTTTTCTTGCACTGTACTATGAGTCTTGTGTGTGTGGTAATGTAACAATGCAAATTCACCTATTGGCACTGCCTATGAATTTTAGCAGCATCCACCGTATGTAGGAGACAAATAAAGACTCATTCACTTTCTAGAAGAACATTTTTATTCAACACCCATGCAAAAATTTCTAGCTTCCGGAAGGAACAAGAAAATCAAGAGCACATTTGCCAATGAGGCTCTCACAGCTGGGTGTATTTCCAGTTGTCATTGTGAAATATCTCCCTCACGGTCATGTGCCTGGGGTACTGTGACAGCCCTGGAACATGCGAGGAATGTGTGTGCGAGGGGCGGGATGTAGGGAGGGCATGGAAGATAGTTCTGTATGGGCTGCAGAGGGAGGCAAGCACGGATGTGTTCTACCTGAAGTTCATTTATGTACCTCAACATGTCTGTTTGCTCCCTGAGAAGCTGTATCATCTGCTCCTGCCCCTGTTTCCTATCGTGACTATCCATGCACAGTTTGTCATTAATAGTCTCTCTCCATTCTCTCTGCTTGCAATTCAAAACACCAGAGGATGTCATCACCTCCTGGAACATGTCTTCCTTACTCCTCTTGTTTTATCTCCTTATCAGACAGAGCCAGTGTGCAGGAGGAGACCCTCAGGGGCACATCTGCAGATGCTAAAGAAACAGCAGACAGAGGCACTATTGTGAGTGTACTCGCACCCTTCATCCAAACAAGTTTAGAAACACAACTTTCTCACTTTCCCTTGGCAGGCATACAGCATGGTGGGAGCCCAAGGCGGGGGGTGACAGCAGCTGGAACTCGCTCCTGAGAATAATCAAGCATGCAAGGGTGCAGCTCCTGCGTGTGTGTGGCTGCAGACGAGGTCCGTATGCTGCTCGCCTATGTGCTGCTATGGTACCTGCAGAATTAATTGCCGATTTGCGAGGCAAAGTTTCCTACCATGGGGAAAGCAACAAGGCAGTCCTCCCAAGGAACCTTCAACAGAGGATTGCAGAATACCTCTAGGAAAGATTTCTAGAGATCTCCATGGAGAAAACCCAGGATATCCCGGTGTTCATAAACACACTACAGGGGTCCCTCTGCCTAGCTACACAGGGGAATGAGAAGCATATACAAGCAGATGTTCCTTTGCTGGTTATTTCAATCCCTCTTCTACCCTTATTAAAAAATCAGAACATTGCCACATGTTTTCCTGCAATATAGAAGCACAATGAGTACTTACTTAAGGTTCCCTCTCTTGCATCAGGCGCATCAGAACCCAGTGCTGGGACTGACTAGACTGTTTTGGCGTTAAAAAGAGGTCTTTGCTCGCCACATCACTGGATGACCCTGTTGCCTGCCCCCCATCCTCCAACTTCCTCATCCACCACATCATCCTTAGGGTTCACTCCACTGGACACTGACTCCAGCTCCCTCTCCCCCAAAGTATCCGTGGGGCTCTTGGCGATGGAGCTGGAGATGCCCCTGAGGATGGCATGCAGCTCCTTGTAGAAGCGGCATGTATTTGGCACCACACTGGAGAGACTACTGCCTCCCTTGCCTTCTGGTACATCTGCCTCCGCTCCTTGATTTTTTTTTTTTGCACGGCACTGCGGTGTGTCCCTATTGTACCCCTACTCCTCCATGTCACGAACAATCTACCCATAGATATCAAAGTTCCTGTGGCTGGAGCGGAGCTGTGGCTGCATAGCCTCCTCTCCCCACAGACCCAGCAGACCCAACAACTCTGGTGTACTCCAGGCAGGGGCATGTTTGCTGCGGGGAGCCGACATGGTCAGATGGGCAGATGCTATGTGAGCTGTCCATGGTGATCAAACAGGAAGAGCAATTTCAAAAATACCTGGGGTTTTAAAATGGGAGGGTCACATCCTATGTACCTGGCTGCAGGGCAGTGTAGTTCAAACTGGTGACTAGAACAGTCACGATGGGCATTGTGAGACACCTTCTGGATGCCACTTAGGGTGATATAAGCAACACAGTGTCTACACAGACACTGTGTCGCTCTAACCATTTCACCCTAAGGGCTACGCCTCTCGTCGAGGTGGTTTTATCATGTCAGAGTAGCAGGAGAGTTAAATTGGCGGGAGTGGCATTCCAGTGCATACACCTCCATAATTAGATCAATATAAGATGCCTTATGTTGACTTAACTTTGTAGTGTAGACAAGCCCTAAATATCTAAAAGAGGATAATAGAAGAGATAAATCGTATGAAGTGAAAAATAAATATATGTTGCCAAGGAAATAAAGAATACCTTTTTGGTAGATTAACAAAATTAGGGAGGATGGAAAGAATG
Source organism: Platysternon megacephalum (assembly GCA_003942145.1). Classification (NCBI taxonomy): domain Eukaryota; kingdom Metazoa; phylum Chordata; order Testudines; family Platysternidae; genus Platysternon; species Platysternon megacephalum. Next base: position 1,042,567 of record QXTE01000132.1, on the reverse strand, counting down.
TAATAAATGTAGTATATTTGGATTTTAATGAAACATTTGCTTTTGCCTCACCCTACATTATTTGAAAAATGAATTAATATTTGCTTGAATAAGAACATTGTCATGTGGATTAAAACTGGCTGAAAGACCATAAACAAAGGGTGTCTAGAGTGGTACCACAGGGATAACGGTTAGAGCCAGTCTTATTTAATATCTTGATTAATGATCTGGAAGAGGGTGTAAACAGCATGCTAATAAAATTCACATATGATACTAAATTGAGTGGTGATGGAAATACTAACAAGTAAAGAAAAGTGATGCAAAGGGATCTGGAGAGATTAGAAATAAGGCAAAAACCAACATCATGAGATTCAGCTTGGAGAAAATGCAAGCTAATAGATCTTGGGGAAAGAGACTCTGAAACAGATATTTACCAGAGGAGGGAAACCTTGAAGGCAATAATGCAGAAAAAGACCTACAAGTAGGAATTATAGTGAAAGTAAATTAGATATGGCTTTGGCATGTGACCTGGCAGCATCCCATATGCCAATCATTCCATAACATCTGTGAGGTTGTGCAATAGTTTCCCAAAGAAACATTTTAAACTTGACAGGAAAATATACTAGTAAATGTTACAACAGTGAACAATCCTACATTAGGAGATAGATTGGCTATGTGAGCTACTAGATTGCTTTCAGCTCTATTTTCTGTGGTTCTAACATGATCATCTAAATATTGTATCCCTGATGTACTTTGATTTTAAAGAAAATCAAATTGGATAATAGAAATAAATATTGAATAGTTGCATAGTTTTTTTCATGTTTTGCTGTAAATAACAAAAATACCCAACAAAAACCTAGCAACACCATTCATAATTATTTTAACTATTATTGAGTTATGGAATATCCTATAGGATGGAGTACATCTGGAAACAAAACCAGCAGGTGTATGTATAGCAGCAAATACAGAAGTGGGAAAAGTTTGTAATTTTCAAATCTCAAACATGTCATAATTATGTCAGTTGTATTTTATCTAATATCTTAACTAAATGTCTTAATCTCTAAAATACCATATAACTAGCCTTCATGCCAGAATAATGTATGCCAACCAAGTCATAAGTTCTTGATGTAATGCTACTTAATGCAAAATTGTATATGAAAAAAAAATCTTGTTTAAAGTTTACTATTCCTGATAACCTAGAAAAATGATCAAATTTAGTTTTTTATTAACAGCACGCAAAGAAGACTGAAAACATGAATTTTTAACTGTGTTTAAAAGGAAAATAACTTTAAAAAGATGTTAGTTTAAAATGGTAATATTCTTGTTATCTATATATTTAGCACATTTGTCTGAACCTGGTGTTTATTCATTGGAAAAGGAACATTATGATTTGGAGGCTAAAAATGTTTTCTAAAGTATAAATAATTTTAATTGCATTCCAAATTGTAATTTGACTAATAATTGATTTGTTATTGGGAATGTGTTGATTGAAAATTTGTTAATTTTGATTCAAATAGAATTTTAGATATTTTTTAAGCTGGAACAGTGAATGTAGGGGATATAGAGCTGAAGGGCTTGGTTATACAGGGTGAGCTGTTTGAGAAGAGCTAAAGAGTCACAAATACATTTCAATGGAAAAGCATTATCAATTTAAAAAATCAAATGCATATTTTATGCAATAAGAGACTCAAGTTGTGTAGTTCTGATATGAACATGAACTTCCCCAAGTGTGAGTGTGTCTGGTTCTGAGGGATTTGGTTCAGGCCTATTTCTCACTGAACCCAACATAAAATAAATTAGTTTTGCTCTCATATTCTTTTTGTGGAAGTGCTACAGTATATAAAGGGGCACAGGTGTAATTGCCTGATTGCTGCTAACAATATGAGAAAACACACCTTATTTCCTTGTGTTTATTTTTCTGTTTTGCTACAGTTGCTTACATATAAATGATGGAAGTGTGATGTGGTTGATAAGAACAGCACTTCATGCAGTTTAATTAAATAGTAATTAATAAATAGTTTAAGGTATATTTTCCAAGTAATTTTCTTCCTTGCACAAAACTCCACTGAAACACTATTTAGTAGAAAATGTTGATTTGGAATTTTTTAAGCTGATCTATTTAGCTATCTGAATCCTCCCTATTTGTAATCTTCTGTATTGGTTAGATTAACTCAACCATCACCAAGTATGTAAGAAACCTGTTACAATAATCATCTCAGAAATGACTTATTTTGTCCTGAAAATTATGAAAGATTCTGAAAGGTTGAAGTTAAACAGAACCTCAATAATAAAAATGAAAATTGAAGTTCCAATCCTGTAACAAGATATGCTAAGTGATATCCTTATACATGGGTTCCAAATGTTTGACCTAAAACTAAAAATCAGATCCTGTGGTTCCACAAACGAGGCATAACTCCTTAGGCCACAGAACTCCCCTGGGCAAGTTACTGGAACTTAATTATCTCACCTAGATACTATAGCTAACCAAAATACTTTACATTTGCATAGTCTTGTTCTCCTCCACCAACTTAAATAACAGTTTCCAAATATGGAGAATCAACATTAATCCAAATTTAGAGTTAGACTAAGTACAGAAATTTGTGAGAGACCCATTGTGGTTTAGAAGATAAGACACACTGATCTGTTTCCTCAGATCTGTTTCCTCAGAACTGTTTCCTCAGAACGAAGGTTCTTTTCCTGTCTGCCACAAACTTTCTGTATAATTTTTGCCAAGTCAATTAAACTCTCTTTTATTTATCTGTCTGGAAAAACTAATCTGTGCAGACTGTCCTCTAGGACACACAGTCATTTCAGTGGAGAATGCAGAACGGGGTTAAAAGTTGAGTTTGAAAAGCAAATCAAAACACAAGTAACTCAAGTAACAATTTTCACAGATCAGCGCCCCAGTTCAGGAAGGAACTGAAGCACATCCTTGAGTCCATCTCTATTCAACCAATGGGGTTTAAAGGTACGATTAAGTGCTTTCTTGAGTAAGGATTATTTCTTTAATAAGGATGTTTGTCTGGCTATGCCGAAAGAATTACAGGAGACATTAGATATGGGTTTAATCAGGCAGCAACTTTATTATTAGGCAGATGTCTGGGACTAACCCGGCGGATAAAATGTGTGCAGTGCAGGTGCAAAATTTATGTCCCTCCAGCAGATTCCCTGCTGGGACCTTACCAATTTCAGCCATTTTTTTGTGGGGGGCTTCCACAGCTCCCCCCTTTTCATCCAGGTCCCTCCAGCAATTCCCTTGCCGGGACCTTACCGATCACGCCCACTCGTAGGAGGGGTTAAGGTGGACTATAATGATGGGGGGGTTGGCTTCCTGCTGTACCAGTCATAGGAGTCCCCAACTGCCCCTGCCTTGCTCAATTACCAAGCACCATTCCTTAATTCCTTTTCCAAGCCATTTTTTCATTTTTTTGTGCCTTAATTTATGGAGTACCTGCACTGAACATCCTCCACAAGGAGGCGCCAGCCATTAGCTTGCTGCCTCCTCCCCACACCCAGCCGGGTTCCCAGACATCTCCAAATGGCCTTTTGCCTAGCAGCCCTACTGGGGGTAAAGGATCCATTGTCCCATGTGTGATCATTGAGGGGCACCAGCAGCTGCATTGTCCTTGACCTGGTACTGCAACAACCACCCTCCATGGAGGGCTGCATAGCCGACCCATTCTCTGGATTCTAGAATTGACAAGACTCTTTAAAAGAAAACGAAATAAACAACTTGTAAGCTTGAGCCAAAAATCTCCATTACGCCGACCAAATCAATGAGGCTTAAAGGTATGATTAAGTGCTTTCTTGAGTAAGGATTATTTCTTGAATAAGGATGTTTTTGTGAGTTGAGACTTAAAAGGGGAAAGTTCATTCAATTATTTTTAACAATATAACAAAACCCAAGAAATCTTACACTGACCATTTTCATTAGAAGAACACTAGGATTTTAATTTAAAAACCCACATAAATCAAAGGAATTTTATTTTAATTGGGAAAGTTACGATGTCATACAAGTGACATAAATGGTACATCTTCCTCCATTAAGAGTGGGATGCTTCCAATCACTAACTTGTTTTGCATAATAGTGGTGGAGTAAAAATAAAATGACTTTAGGACCATAGCCATAGATAAGTTTACTTGTAAATAGTCTTAAAAGTATGTCATGGTTTTCAGTGCATTATATTGCAAAATTTATAATGGCAATATCTAAGGCCCTTATGCTGCAGAAATTACACTCAACACTCAATTACACTCAGATAGTTCCAGTGCCTTCAAAAGTGACAACTCATGAGGAAAAAAATAAGCATATTTGTAAATGTTTTAGGGTTGTGCCATAAGTTTCTTGAATGTCAGAATGACTGTCAGTAAGTCCAGAGTGATTGCCGTTTTGAGGTATTGCTCTTACTTTCAGAAGTATGTGACAACATATATGTGGTATTCTGTGTCATGTGCATTGTAAATATATAGGACCGTAGGCATGGGAAATAGCGGTGCAGGGGGTGCTGCAGCACCCTCAGGTTTTACCTGGGACTACGCTCCTGGCCCCCCACGTGGGGTCCTGCCTGCCAGTGCTCATGCCTGACCCCAGCTGTGGCCCAAGCCTCAGCCCCTTTACCCCATCTGAGTACTATAAAGTTGTTACTACTGTAGTGCTAGTTGGTGGCACCCTTTGAGGTATTGTGTATCTCTGTAAGTGCTCAAAAAGTTTGTATTAACATTTGGTAGCATATTTTTAAAACTGTGCACTGAGTTTTTCCTCTGAGATTTAATTGATTTTAAATTCTAGTCATACAGCTGAAGGCCTGAGCTCTTCAAAAATGCTGTTATGAAAGTTTTGACAAAGAGCTTGCTGCATGTACACACTTTTAATAGTGCGACAGTTGCCACTAAGTAGTCTTCTTTTCTAATGTAGGACTTGTGTATAAATCCCACACTAGAACTGAAGGGGTTAAGGTGCAGTTCTGGGTCCAGGTGACAGTCCTCTACCCAACACTTGCAGAGCCTGGTCCAACTGAAGGAGGAGCTTAAAAGGAAGCCAGATAGCTCAGATGGGGGCAGACAAGGTGGGAGGACGAACCTACTCTGATAGCTCCTCAACAAGAGTGCTGCAGAAGACCTCACTGCAAGGAAGGGGCTAGCAGCTGGGCTGAACATTCAGTAGTTGTAGTTATTATTATTTTATTATTTTGCTAACTTAGGTTAGACTTTTAGGGGAAGTGAATGGTGCAAAGTGGTCCAGCGAGGTAGCCTCGAGGCACTCTAAGGGACTTGATATTGTTGTCTCTTATAGGGCCCTAAGATGGAGCCCAGAAGTGGGATACCCCACCAACCCGTGTTGTGGAGGGGGCATAAATCTCCCTTCCATCTATCCTCTCCAAAGTAAGGAGATGATAGAGATGTTGAGAGCCTTGTCGTGAGGGTGTGCTACCTGCAAGTGTCTGAACACTGGTACAATATATATTTCTCTGGACTCTGTTACCCCAGAAGAAAGTGACCTAAATGAGTGATGCAGCTGGAGGTCCGAGTCGCCACCCACCAAAAGGAGGCAATCATAGTATTGGAGCAATTGCTGGTGGGAGGCATGGGAGACAGGGGAAAGTGGAAGCCCAGCAACCTAACCACTAGGGGATGCCGTTGTTAAGCCCATTCCCCCTCTCCATGCTCCTGCCCCCCATCACAAGGACATATGCAGTTGCTTTTTTAGATAAACATTTACATTAATTCCCAAGTAGTGTAAACCAATATGGCTCTGCTGACTTAAATGGAGGTGCTTGATTTACACCAGCTGAGAATCTGACCCATCCTGTTCAATGGAATCTTTTCGAGTTTCTTGCTTACAGTATGCACCTATTTTTGAGTTTAAAGAGGACCATTTGTTACCGCTACCTTTAGTGTATTGGTTGACAGAATCTTGAAGAAGAAGCTTCAAGAAAAAAGTTTGTTTAAACAGAATTTCTTTATAAACTGCCCCTCTTAGGAAAACAATAGGAGTTTCGCATCTTCTAAATTCTGAAGATTAATCAGACACCAGTTGTGAATTGTGTTGGGTGCAGTTCCAATGATCTGTTTAGTATGCTGCTGAAAGATGGGTCTGTCTGAGTGCTCTCTATCAATAACAAAGGTTCAGTTGTTTTATTTGCTTTGCAGTTTGCAACAGCTTTAGTCAGCACATTGAAATCTACATTTTGAGTGCTTTTTTTGAAACATTTGTTAAATAGATTTTTGCATTCTGTTGATGATTAAGGTAATATGGTATATTATTAGTCTGTTATAAAGAACACTGGATTTTATCTGTGATTAAATAAATTGCAAGTATACATAAATTTTGATTCCATTTAGATTTAAATGGTGGGGGTCTATGGAAATATTTATTCCACAATAGTGCTAGAATTTTCAAATAAAAAGCCAGACTTGAAATTAAGTATTGATGAGAAAATAGTGTTCTCTTTGGGCTTTATATGTGTGTATTATTATTGTACTCTCCAATTTTTTAAATTTATATTTTCTATATTTTAACTTATTAAAGCCTGAAATATCCTCTATCCTCCTTGTAAGGTTAATAAACAAATATGGTCCATTAAATAAGCAATAAAACAATCAAAGTTAACCTTTGCAAATTCCATTGTAAATTATGAGCAAAAATGTTTAGCCACTTTTCACCTTTTAAACATTTTACAGACATTAACTAACTTACTCTACACCCCCGTGAAGAAGGTAAATGTTGTTATCCCAATTTTATAGAAGGGAAAATATGTCAGAGATTAAGAAAAGAGAAGAGTATTGCAGAGAAATATATTCTTTACCAATATTTTTGTTGTTGTTTTTATAATATATGTATACCAAATACATTTATCAACATACCATAGACGTTTGAACTGTTATGATTAACTAAATTTCAGTTGACAAAATAAATGAACAGGATCAAAAGTATGATACATTATTATTGATCTTTGTTTTCTCACTTACTAATATACACAATTCAGTTAATTCTCTTCCATTTCCATTGATAGTGGTAGAATATTTTAAATGGTACACTTTATGATGTTTTCCTTTCAACAAATACAATTCATAAGAATGTATCTATTAAAGAATACTACCCATCCAGCTCCCAGTGAGTTGCAGAGTTAGGGCTAAAATCCACAATCTAACTTTGCTATCGGGTCTGGAGGGTGGTAAACTGACGATCAGATGTTAAATGGTTGGAGAAGTGATGAAGATTAAACTAATTTAAGCTAAAGTACAGGTGCCAGATACACAAAGAGGAAAAGGAAACATGAGGCTAGTATTGCTGAATTTTATCTCCATCCTTAGTGGATAATGGATGGCCAAGCTTATGCCCAAGAAAGAAGAGAATTATTTGTTTTCTGTTTGCCACATGAAAAGATGAGAACTTTGTAGTAGTCCCCCCCCCCTCCCCCACTTGGATGCTGTGGAAGGGGAAATCTTGTTTGTTTTTATTTAAACAAAATTAAACCGCATAAAGGGAAAAGTGGTGTGTGGGTTTGGGAAACCAACCTCCCTGAAGGTGAAGGGAAGTGCACACTATGACACACAAAACTAAAGCATTTCTTCCCCTACTTATCTCCTGAAAGTGATAGTATTAGGTATTGCCTTCACAAATCTATTGTTGCTAATTTGAACACTTATTTCCTACTGTAGACCAGGCTGTAGGTCGGTATAACTACATTGCTCAGGGATGTGAAAAATCCAAACCCCTAAGAGATGCAGATAAACCGATCTAACCCCCAGTGTAGATAGTGCTATCGCTTGTCGGAGAGGTAAAGTACCTATGCTGATGAAAGAAGCCATTCCATTGGTGCAGGTGGTGTCTTCACTGCAGCGGTGTGACTGCGCTGCTGTGGCGTGTTAAGTGTACACAAGCTCTTGATCTACAGTTCCAGAGGTTCCAGGCTGTATTTTGTTTTTTAGGAATGTCTGTCGTTTATCCATAGTACAAGAAGTGTGTTGCTGTTTTGAAGAAAGCTTCATACCTCTTTTGTTATAACAGTTACTAATATTTTATTATCATTGAAAGTATTGTGTAGCATAAGAATACATCATATTCCATGGCTTAATTTTCTGTCATTAGAAATTTACCACATCCTGTTGAAGAAAGGCTGAAAAAAAAATATCTAAAAATAATATACGTGAGTTGAAAATATTACAAATTTCTTCCTCAATCCAAAAATGGTAATCAGTTTTAAACATCTAAAACAACTTTTATAGAATTGTGATATTAACCTTATAACACTGGATCAATAGAGCTGCATTTAAAAAAATGGTTTAATGGGTCTTAACATACAGTGGTTGGGAGCCAATAATTATGATAAAGAAGATTTATGAAAGTGGTTGTCGAGGTTTATGCATGTCAATGCATTACTTCATTATATTTTGCTCCTACCTGCGAAATAAAAAGATTTTCTAGATCATCTGCGTCTATTGGTATTTACAGCCTTCAATTGAGTAGTGTCGTGGAAAAACCACCCTAGGCAATAATTTGATCAGAGACTCAAGCCTGAGGCCTGTTTATTGCGCAAATACATACCAACGCGTTGGGGGGTAGCAGAGTGGATACTGCGCCCCCCAATACAAAGCTTCACTCGAGTATATAAAGAAAAAACCCGCAAATACAAGAAACCGCAAATACATCACACACTGAGATCATTGATTGCCCTTACTTGGGAATAACACATGACGAGGGTTAGGGTCTCTGCTGGAACTTTCCAGTGTTTAGCAACCATACCTTTTATGGGGTACCATTACACCATGTTTGTCATGGGGCACAATGATATCCTGTGGTAGTTAAACAACAGGTATAAGTCGCATGGTGTTACAGATATGCAAGCTCACGCTTATCGGTTACATTTTTAGCTTATTCAAGCATCTACAATATTTCAAAAGCCTATAGCATTACATATTACAAATAGTTCCTGTTTTTCTGGGGCTTTTTGTTGGCCTTCCCACATGCATTCTTCCCACGGACCCGGCAGGATTCGGTATGTGGGAACCCACATCCGTCCGACCGGCCTGTATGCTTGGATGGAGCACTGTGACAGTTCACACCTTTACGTGTGCCTCCATGGCCACAGATTAGATGGTACTTTCCAGGTGTTTGTAAGGTCAGCAGGCCACACCTGATGTTTAAGATTGCTTTGAATGGCCATGAGCTGGTCATTTAGGAAATCCCGAACTGTTGGACAAGCCAAGTCCCACTGCAATGCCTCCCCAGCACCGGTGATATTCAATACCATTTTTTTTTATTTTTTTTTGTTAGCAACTTTTGGGTTATTGAACTAAGGGCGGAAACAACATGCAATTTACCAACTTTAGCCTGAACCTGAGTTAACTGGGCTTTAGTAATAAAATTACAATATGGTACAGGCTAAATTAGAGGCTACTAATTGGCTAAGATTTAGAAAATATTACTTTCCCATTCCACCCCAAGTTTGTTAAGAAGGAGAGGCTGAGGAATATAAAAGTTTCATTTTCAGGTAGTTTTGGCTAGCTTCCGCGAGCTATTCTTCAAGATTTCGTAGTCTTAGTTCACTCAGCTGTCAATGAGGCAGCAAGGGAGGGGTTACTAGCACAGTCACCTTGCTTGGTTGGAGTCTTTATTATGTCCTCAGGTGGAGAGGTTGTTTTTTTAGCAAGATTCAAAGGCACAGTGGGTCTGTCAGCAGACAAAGGAGAGGTTTCCGGCTCTTTACCTTGTCCTTTACTCTTGCTGTCCAGGAGGAGCAACAACGCCAGAAGGAAAGATAGACCGATCATCAGTCGGAGAGCCATTACAGTGAGAAACATGGTCAGGTAGTCAATTCTCAGCACTTCACAGTGGTGTTGATAATTAACAGGACTTGATAAGGGTTTTTTAGCATGGGGCCAGGGCGGTTTCTTGCTGATGGACCTCCATGTAGACCCAGTCTCCTGGTTTCAGCGAGTGGCAGGGCTGCTATACATAAAAAGACCTAACACATTTCATTAGCACCTGGCAACAATTAAGCATTGTGATATTTATTAAATGACTGTTTATCTGAGCTAGGACCAGTGGGGTACTGCCGATGGTTGCATCGGGCGCCCTGGTAGAAATGTTATAAGGGTTGAGCCTGGCCTTTTGATTGGGAATGGCCTTCAAAGGGCATTTGGCCTTACAGGTGAAGCTGCACATAACTCTTTTATAATCTGTTCAGGTATGCCAAATGGTGGTACAAAATTCCTAAACAAAGCTTCACAACAGCTCCGGCAAACCGAGAAACACTGCCGCAAAAACTGATGTAGCACTCCCCCTCCACCACAACTTTGGTTACAACAATCTAAAAACAACAACAATTTAAACTTTATAACACATTAAGTTACCTTAAGGATTAAGTGCTAAATACCAAAATCAAACAACACTAGTTTCTTTTGTTTGGCAAAAGTATTTTTTGGCTTTACAACCCCAAAACAAAACCAATTTATTTTAAACTTATAAAACAAAGATTGTACACACCAGGAGCATTGTTTAGCAAACTTGACTAACTTGTTTATAGTTAAATGATTTTACCTAAATAACCTTTTGCCTGGATTATTTACAGACACTCCCAAAGGAATGGCTGCAAAGAAACCAAGAATTTTTCTTTTTATAACACCTTTTTTTTTTTAACATTTGTACATAGTTTTACTGCTTAATTTTCTTCAGTAACAACAGAGTTAACTTTTTACTTTCTTTTAACTTCCTTAAACTGCGGTTGCCTGCTTGTCTGGGCCCGATCCTTTTTTCTTGCTGCATTATTTCTTTTCATGGGCACAGGCATTGTTTCACTACCAATTTAGCAAGGAGGGTGGGCTCGTTGGCTAACCCCCCTTTTATTTATTTATTTATACTTTTAGCTAAATTAAGGAGGTGATTAATTCCTTCCTTGGTCTATTTTGAGAGAGGGTACTACGGCATTTTGGGAACGGGTCTTGCTGGGTTTAAGTGAATTTCAGCTAGTTGGGCAGGCCCGATGTGCCCAACCGGGTTGTCATGATCAGCCCACAATGAAGGGAGCTGGGGACCTTAGCCAGCAGTTCCTGTTGCAACGAGGAAGGGCTGGGGTCGGTCTCCTCCTTTAGAGTGTCCTTCTGCAAAACTGCCAGGACCTTACTGTGAACGAGATCAGGCACATCCAGATACACACCATGTGGGGTACAGAAAATTATACAATTCCGTGGGAGACCAAGGTGCATGCACAGACACCAAGGTCTCCTGACCCGAAACACCAACGCCCGGGAAATGACGGAAGGGGAACATTTCCTCAGTACGGGGAGACACAGTCTGAGGGGTGAACGTAAGGGGCTTTTGTTGCAAAATATTTCTTGCCAGCTTAGTTGAATTTAAATCCCTTGCCAAATTCCTTTTTATTTCTTTTAATTGTGTGGTACCATTTTTCTGTATTTTTATACCAATTAATATATACATTTAACTGGCCCTGCCTCACTATATATGTTAACAGGGCACCTTTGAGGTGCAAAACTCTATTATAATCCAAGGTCCTGTCTGGGGGGAATTGCAAACTGGGGTTATCCCCAGTATACCAATTCCATTTATTTAAAAATTTGCAGGTTGAGGGACCATAATTGGAGTACATGTATGTGGCAGGAGTGCCCTTATCTGGCATGGGAATCCGCTCAGATTACCCCGCCCCCATTATGGATACCTGACAGACAACCACAACCAAGTGGACAGGCACCCACAAAGGGCTAATTTGACAGATAGGCTAGCACAGTGGACAAAACATACAACACCAAAACATATAACGTTTACAGTGTGCCCTTCTAGCATGCCCTCATCCCAACATTTACACCAAAAAGGGTTCGGGAAGAAAAGGTGGTCACCGCACACACCCCTTCCAGCGAAGAGCACCGGCCCACCTTCAAGAGAACGGGGTAGGATACTCAATCGCCGGCGGGCGGTTTCCAGGGCTCCCCCTCTCTCCGAGCGGGGGAGGAAGCCTAAAGCTCCAGGCTCCCGGGCAGACAGCCAATCCGGCTGGGGGGAGGGGGGAAATCAGTCGCGGGGCACTCAACAGGAGGGTCAGGGAAAGGCTTGGTCCCTGCACACCCCTCCCCCAGCAGAGGGCACCGGCCCGTCCTCAAGGGTACAGGGTAGAATGCCCAACTGCCTAGGAGTACGTGGGCGGTTTCCCGGGGCTCCCTCGCTCTCCGAGCAAGGGAGGGAACCTAAGGCTCCAAGAGGGAAACAGGAAAGGGGACCCCCCAACCCTCACTCGTCCCTTCTGTCAGCACAGACCCTACTACCACCCCAGCACCTGCTGCCGGGGTCCCAGCACCCGCTGCCAGGCCGCTTTGCGTGGTTACCACCACCCCAGCACCCGCTGTTGGGGCCGCTCTGCGGGGCACCCCACCCCGTGTGGGGCCGCACAACAACTCCGGGCCCCTCAACCCAACACCCGCTGTTGGGGTCCCTCCCGGGGTCTACAGTGGCTTGCGCTCTGGTTACATTTTTATCTTATTCAAGCAGCTACAATATTTCAAAAGCCTATAGCATTACATATTACAAATAGTTCCTGTTTTTCTGGGGCTGTTTGTTGGCCTTCCCCCTCCTCCCCTGCTCCCCCTTCTCTGGGGACGCAGCCAGTTTGGTTCAGGCTTTGGGCCTGTTAGCTACAAGACAGGCCCCGGGCCCACAAATAAAGTCCTAGACAATTAGGGGGGGGGGTCTTTTCCTCCACAGTAGGTAATAGTCAGAATATTGCACATAGCTACAAAAGACCTATGGAATCATTTTCAAAAAGTGTGCAGCCAAGTCATTCTTTTCCCCAGAGATTTTCTAATGCACATTAATCATTGGATGTATGACTTTATTTTTAAAATTAATAAGTCTTGCAAAGATTTTGTTTAAGTTAATGTTCTCAAAGATGGAAAATCTTGTAGTCTGGACATATTGCTGGTTTACAATGCCTGCTAATGCTACAAAAACAGCCATTGGTAGAATTCTTCATGCCTTCTGGTCTACTCGCATATAATCTTGGGAATTATATCACAACCCCATTACTCTACTTTTGCCACAGCAGTTTCTTTCCCTCCTCCCCTTGCCATTGGAGGTACCATAATGGTCTAATGCATAATGGCTGCAGGACCCTCTCCACAGGGCACCAAAGGACTCGTATACCTTGTCATAATAAATTTCAAACTTGATGTTATAGTTAAATACCCATTTGATTAACTATATAATCATTTTATGTTTATATTACTGGTGTCCTGCATTCTATTAAGTGTACTGTATATTTAAAATAGCTTAGATCTAAAATTTGACTGTATTGACCTTATTCTAGTTAGGTGACTGCTGTAAAACTTAGTTATGTGTGTGTGTGTGTGGGTGAGGGGGGGTGTCAAGTTTTGGTTGATGTTCACTTGCACTTGGGTAGATCATGTGCATTTACCCCAGTAATCCACCCTTACTGTGTAATACTGAAAGAAAAAGGCAAAATGAGTGGGATGTAGATATGACCTGTACAAAGTTGGTTCCTAATATCTGAGGACTATAGGGTCTGAAGTTCCATAGATGCTGATTCAATTTGCATGAAGTACAATGTGTCAGAAAACTCCTCGTGGCAAATTTTTATGCCCAAAGTGCTTTATGGCCTTATGTAAATAAAATTGAACATATGATACATATAGGTCTAAAGTAAATGTATGGGGCCTGACATTCTTTTTCTCCTATTCTGTAATTGTTTGCTTGCTTAAACTCCGTTATGCACTGGTATTGTACACTCGTACAATTTTTAATATTTTTTTTTAATTTTATAGATTTGGCAAGCCAACTTTATTTTCATAATTTGTGTACAATATGACCTGACCTGATAAATATTCCATGAGTTAGGCTGGAATTATCATTTAGCTCTAAGGAATCCTCTCAAAATCCGCTTTTCTAATGTGTGTTGTGCTAAATATAAGCCTTTGATCAGGAAGTACATGAATAAGGAATGCTGTTTTTCTGAATTAAGTGGAAATGAAGCTGAAGGCAGCATACTATCAGGATCATAAGTACTAAATAAAATATAACTAGTTAAACTTTCTGATCTCCAAGGATAAGGATACTGTAGTTCTTCTTTGAGTGCTGTCCCTGTGGGTGCTCCACTTCAGGTGTCAGTGTGATCAGAGATTTTGGTAGCAGTGCCTTGTCGGGGCGTGCATGCGCAGTAGCCGTCTCGTGGTGCTGTTGGTGCTTCATTTAGCTCTTGCACATCCCAACCCCCTCAGTACCTTCTCAACCTTCTTCTGCTGCAGACGGCGCTCCAACAGCAGTATCAGAAATTTAACGTAGAAAAGTTTTAGAAATAGTTATTAAGTTTAGTTCCCAGCAATTAGTTCATAGTTAGTTTTAGGTTTTCATTAACCACTTAGACTGGCCCTCTGTAAAAAAACAAACAAACAAACAAACAAACAACTTGGAGAGTTTCACACGGCCAATTACACCATCGTTCTGGCTAGATACGACCATGACAATTATGAGAAACTTAGCAAATTCACTGCAGACATCCCAGAGGACAGAAAGGAGAAATTACAAGCTATCCTAACCGACGGACAGCTAGTCACCAGGACAGCACTACAAGCGTCCCTTGATGTCGCGGCCACGGCCACTCGTATAATGGATACAGCTGAAGTCGTGAGTGGGCACCCTTGTTACAATCCTCCAGAATCCCAAAGGACCTCCAGATTGAAGTCAAGGACTTTCTGTTTGACAGAAAATTTATTTTCTGTGAAGACTGATGAAGTCCTACACTCAATGAAGGACTCTTGAATGATGCTCCTAGCCCTGGGCATATATACGCCTCCTAATAGATGTGGGAGATACCAACCTTATATCTGAAACAGGGACACATTTGTTCACCGACAGAGACCATTCGACAATTCACGACAAAGACATCAGCCACAGAGACATCAGCCACAGGCATCCCCAGCCAAGACGCAATTTTGAAGATTTGGTCGAGGGTCTGATTGACCTCGCCCCACAACCAGCACATATTACACAACTTACCCAGATGTTTGGCCACCGACTGTGGCCATTTTACCGAGCATGGGCATCCATCACCACAGATCACTAGGTCCTGGAGATAATACGATCTGGTTACACCATCCCCTTCATCTTCATCCCTCCTACCCATCCTCCTTCCCCGTCCCTCTTCAAGGACCCTTTTCACAAGCATCTTTTGCAGCAAAAGGTAATCCATCTTGTACATCTAGGTGCCGTGGAACACATTCCAGGAAAATAAAGTGGGATGGGGTCCTACTCCCATTACTTCTTAACCCCCACCCCCCAAAAAATGGAGGATGGAGACCCATTCTCGATCTCAGGAAACTCTACAAATTTATCCATACTCACAGATTCAAAGTGGTCACCCTGTACTCTATCATCCTTGCGCTGGAGGAGGGGGACTGGTTCTCAGCCCTCTACAGACAAGATGCGTATTTTCACATTACCATCCATCCCGTTCACAGAAGATTCCTATGATTCACAGGATCAGGGTGATTTGCAATACAGGGTCATTTCCAATACAGAGTACGCTGTCCTCGGGAGCCAAAAAATCTTACCGCGTTATAGGTGAAACCGCGTTATATCAACTTGCTTTGATCCTCCGGAGTGTGCAGCCCCGCCCCCCCGGAGCACTGCTTTACCGCGTTATATCCGAATTCGTGTTATATCGGGTCGCATTATATCGGGGTAGAGGTATACTACCATTCAGACTATTGATGGTTCCACTAGTCTTTACCAAAACCCTGGCAGTGGTAGCTGCTTCTTTGTGCAGACAGGAAATATTGATATTCCCATATGTAGACAATTGCCTGCTAAAAGGCCCTACCTGGACAGAAAACAGCACACATTATTCGATTGCTTCGATTCCCAGCAATGACCTCCCTCATATCGGTGGTCTCAGATAGCAAGTGGGTGTCTGCACGCACCTGCCTACAACTCTTGGAACATATAGCGGCCACCACTTTCGTTGTAAATACTACACATGCGCTGTCTTCAAGGATGTCTGAGCTTGGTATACATCCCAGGGAAGCACAGCCTAAACAAAAGACTGTCGCTGACCCCAGAGATCATACATTCACTATGATGGTGGACAAACCCAATAAACCTTTGTTTAGGCATCCTGTTTCAACAAGATCCCCCATCCATACAAATCACAACAGATGCTTCACTGATTGTATGGGGAGCTCACCTGCACCAACATACAATCCAAGGTAAATGGTCACCCATAGAAACTCACTTACATATTAACCTGCTCGAATTACGCGCTGTCCTCAATACGTGCCTACATTTCCTCCCTATTATTACGTTCCCATTCTAGACATATGCAGGGCGGCCACCTGGGCCTCCAACACCCATTCACGAACCACTATGCAATTAATCTTGGTTCAAGCTCAGACACCTCAGACACAAGACTAGGCCTCAAGGTACTAGCCTCAGCAACGAACCACTATCCGAAGTCCCTTCCATCCTTATGAGGGCACTGCTCCACATTCACCTGAAGTGGAGCATCCACAGGGATAGTACTCGAAGAAGAAGAGAAGGTTACTCACCCTGTGTGGTAACTGAGGTTCTTTGAGATGTGAGTCCCTGTGGGTGCTCCACTACCCACCCTCCTCTGCTCTACTTCAGAGTTTGCTTTAAGGACTCTACAGTAGAGGAGAAACTGAGGGGGTCGGGATGCATGAGCGCTAGATGAAGCGCCAATGGCACCACGAGACGGCTACTGTAAACAGATGCCCCGACCAGGCACTGCTACTAAAAATCTCCAATCAGCAGCTCCGGGATGCACCAACACCTGAAGTGGAGCACCCGCAGGGACACACATCTCGAAGAACCTCAGTTACTGCACAGGGTGAGTAACTTTCTCATATTGAAATAAATATTACACACTACAATGGGAAGTGATTTATTTTATTCTGTATCAGATGTGTGGTTGGTTACAGTTTTAGATAAAAGTGTTGTATGTTAAAGGTTAGCTACCCCAAATGTGGGAATTTATTGAAGGAATCTGTCTTTCTCTGGTATTTATTCCTTACTCATCACCATACTATATTTGCACCTTTTAAATTAATAAGCCCAGAAAAATCTAACATAAATTTGACTTGTTCTGTTCTCTTTCTTGCTAACATGAGCATATAGTAAAAATATCCTTATTCTTCTTTTATTCAGCATCATTTATCTTTTAAATTATTTATCAGGTCATTATTTTTCGAGAAGATCATTATTGTGAGGCAAAGCAATGGATCTTACATTATTTCTGGAGGTGAAATGATCAAAAACAAACAAATTCATAATATTTTAACTGTCTTGAAAAAAGGTTATTTCCAGTGTTTTGAGTTAATACACACTGTGTTGTAGTATACATTTTTTGATGAAAGAGTACCATATCCAAGCATTATTTTGTATTGTATTCTTGACTTCTTTCATGTTACAGTAGTCATTCATTTCTGTAAATTTATGTTCCTTTTTTGTGAAGAGATCTGATTATTTCAGCTCTAATCATTTCCATTTCAAATTTGATACATTGGTTATGTTCTGTGCACCTGATGCTGGTCATATGCACAAAGGAAGGCTATCTCTGTGGTAGAAGGTACATTAGGTCAGTAGCTTTCATTGCAGAGTGCTATTTTGGACTCTAGCATTAAGGTCATTCATGTGACGTGCCTGATCCAAAAGGAGTCTTTCTATTGACTTCAGAAGGCTTTGGATCAAGCCCCAAAACTTTTTCTTAACCTGGATTAATGGGCTCTGATCCTGCATTGTGGTCTGCACAGGTAGACTACTGCAACTTCATGAGGTACCACTGAAGTCAGTAAGTAAATAATCGCCCCTGCGTTGTATGGAGAACAGATGAGTACACAACACATTATTACCAAAAAAATTATGATCTGCTTCACCACACCTCTTTCTTTTGTTATTATAGCTTCATTGCATTCTGTCTCTTTAGTTTGGTGCTTTTCCCTGACACAACACAAGTATAGTATTGTTTGTTGCTAGCATTTCAACAATTATGCTGAATTTATTAATCTTTTATTAAAAACATTTCATTCTTACTACAGACTTATATGTTACAGGTTTATAGGCACCACCACTGGTTTTCTGTACATCTCGAATGAGGAATTTAAGTGGCAATAGTTGTAGTTTGGTACTTGCAGTCATTTTAGATGTTACCACAAATTATATATCCACAGGTATTTTTCTTTGTCAGTATATGCAATATTTTTAGTTGAATTTGTCTACAATTTTATTTTAATATCACTTTTGCATTTCAAAATGCAGCTTTTAATTATTAACTTTTGTGTTCAACAATTGCAGGCCTCTTTTAAAAAATGTTAGTCATACTTTGTAAAAATAAAACACAACTTGCTTTAGTATTTACATTACATTACAATGGCAAACAGAGCTATTGAAATGTTTGGTCTGTACAAAAGCACTGCTTTTCCATTCTATTGTTGTCCCCTTTGATCAAAAGCAGTTAGCTAAAGTTTGGGGCCCTGCAGGTTGTTTCTGTTAGAAGAAAAAATTGATGATAGAATCAGGTATCTTTGATGCAATCTTGTTTATTTACAAAGAATGCACAAAAAAACCCTTTTCCCGAAACCAGGAGGAATTAAACAGGAAACAGTTTCTTTGCTCACAGCTCCAAGCTATATCGAGTCCAAAACTGTCTCAAGTGCTTGTTCAGGCTGTCTGGTCCTTGATTTCTGCCTTCTCTTGTGTGGTTTTTGTGATGTTTCTGCTACTTTTCTCTCAGACCCACATACATCTCTATACTGAAACCAGTGCCCAGCAAAACACCTTTGTGCACATGAGCATTTACTTTGGGTGCTGATGTCTGTATGTTAGGTAGAGGCTTGCTGTTGTTTCATAAAGGAGCTTAGCTGTTTGAACTGCTTTCTTGAATTAAGGTTGATGGTTTTGCCCACCAGCTTCAATGATATTTTGCCCAATCTACAATACCATTATTTCCTCTAATCCAACATTCAGGAAAATTTGGTGTGGGGCTTGGTTTCTTGAAGGAAAAGAACAAGAAAGGTTGGATAATAATAATAACAATAATAATAATCAATATTATTATTATTTGAATTATGATCATTATTTTACAGAGTTGCAAATAAAGCTGTAAAATTAATACAGATTACATTACTATTTTTCAGTGTGGCTGCAATACATGTAATTATATCATTTTTGAAAATTAATATTTCTGATAAATTATTTTGCTTCAATTTATATTTTTCTCGCCCTCAAACCTATCCAAGGATTCTTTAAAATGCTTTTGACTTATTAAATTAACTTGCTTGAGCATTGTAAGTGAGTAACTCTTATTGGCCAGTAGTGGAAACCCTACTGAAAGTGTCACTGTGTCTTGTTATATTGGAAGGAACAAATACTGTCGGATCTGCAGCAGCTGGAGAGGGTGATCAGTAAATACTAGGCACAGGATTGTCAGTAGCCTTATATTTCAATAGTATTATACAAGATGTCAAATTGGGAAAATAACACTATTGCCTGACCTTATTGTCAATGTCTGACCTGATTATTTAATCTCTTGCCACCCTTTCACTTCCACTATCTACTCCTCTACCTATCCAGTTTACTATACAGACAGTATTTCCTTGTGGATGGAGCATAGGATTTGGATCTTCGAACCCCCAAATTCCAATTCTAGATTTTATACTGATTTTGCTCTAGTCTGAGGCAAGCCACTTAACACTGTCTCTTTTCTCAGCAGTAAAATGGGATAAGGAAATACTTACCTATTAAAAAAAGTTACCGTGAGGGTCAGTTAGTTATCTGTACAATACCTAGAGGATATAAAGGTCTCTATGTAAGTGTTACAGTGATTAATGTGTGAAGGAGAATGGAGACTTGGGGAGGCAAAGTAGGTTCAAGCAGTTGTGACAGTTAATTCCTGTAAGGACTGCAGGCAGATAGATTATTTGCATATGTTTTGTTTCTTATTTTAAGACATGCATTTTTATGACAGATAATTCTATTAGAAATTCATGTATTGATATAATTACATATTATTTGGTGTGTATGATTCTTAATTGAAATGGATCCTATCCATATTATTAATCATGCTAAAAAAATCTTTAGCTGTTAGATTCATGTGTGCAGACAATAAAAGCCAAGAAATTGCAAGTGAAGATTGTTTGGGGTTCAAGACAATATCATAGAGCTATTTTTTTTCCCATCCAAGTAATCATAAGGAAAAAGCACAATGGGTTCAGAGTTAAGGAGGCAACTGTTAGTCTCCATTTAGTTCCTTGGCTTTTGTTGACTTGCGTCATAAAGTTACCATTCATTTAACGTAGCCACCTCTTTAGTAAAGTGTTTGTTTGAAATATGTAAACATTTTTTGAACTATTAGGTCAGTTTTTTAAAGGAGCAGTATAATTCTGGAATGATATTTTTTTCTTCTGTGCCAAGCATAACCCATTCTGAACAACTGCTAGACTACAAATTGGCAATACTGTGAGAAGAAGAAGAAAAAATCAATACAACTTTATCTTGAGTTTATCATCATTATGATAGGAAAAGTATCAATGCATTTACTTGACATCAACATGGATTTTAAATGTGTTTTAATAGGTGATAATTGTAATGAAGTCTCATTAAACAGAGAAAAAAGATTTATTTATAGGACACAAACTGTTAGTCCTTAAATACTTCATGATCGAATAAAATTATTGTAACTGCACTAAATATATTTAAAGATAAAACAGTTCTTTGATGTTTTAGGTTTCTTTGTTGAAGATCATCCAAAAAATTAAAATGCCTTCTATGAACAGAACATATGAATGCTAAATATATCTATTTGGCCATATAATCTTTAGATAGTATCAGGGGGTAGCCGGGTTAGTCTGTATCCACAAAAACAACAAGGAGTCCAGTGGCGTCTTTAAGGTGCCACCGGACTCCTTAATCTTTAGATAGTTACTAGTGTCTCCTGGATAGCATAGGTCTTAGAAAGCAAGATAGCTCCCTCCCCTACATAATTGCATGTACATATACAAACGGTGTGCTTCGTACATATAATGTATACAATACATAATAGTCATTAATGACATCTCTGTAGTTCAGTTTGCATTGAATTTCTCATTTAAAGCAGGTTTTCAATTTTCTATTAGTTGCAGATTTTTTTTTAAGTTTGTCGTAATTAAATTATTCTTAAAGTGAAATCCTGGCCACATTGAAGACAATGGGAGATCTACCATTGTCTTGAGTGTGGCCAGGATTTCACTCTTAGTGTGTAGATTGAATTTTCTGGAAAGTTGGTAGTAAATACATTTGGTAGCTGAAGTGTTTAGTAGTATTTAAATTTATTCATTTTTTTGAAGTTTTAGATCTGGTGTCTAATGTTCTTATTCTCAAGCTTTNGGCCTTGGCACATCAGCTGGCAGCTCCCAAGTGGGTTTCTGTGAACCAACCCGTCACAATATTGTTACACATCGTCTTCCAAGTTCATTTTATTAGTGTGCAAGCAAGTTTTTAGTCTTTGAAGAAATGCTGTACTCTTGTTAGTTTGTTTATACAGGAGGGCTTTGAGAGAAGGTGGAGCGAACAGTGAGAGGGTTTGCTATCTGCTAGCAAGAGCTCTCAGTTGAGTTGTTTCCTGGGAACTGAGCATTTGTGGAATGGCTAGATTTCTGGAAGAGGCGGTTTCCTGCATACTGTTTGTGTATTTGTGTTAATAAATTAAGTTACACTTAGAGTACATCCATGTTACTGATTTCTACTTCACTGAGAAGCCTCAGAATCGTGCTGCTGCTCAGCAGAGGTATGACAATAGAAAGAGGCAAAAGAAAGGGGCAACAATATAAAATTAATAATTTATTGCATAGACTACCATAATGTTAATATTTATACTAGCTGTTTATATTTACTTCAGAGGAGCAGCCATTACTAACTATTCATTAAATACTGACATGTAATATTTTCACATATCAGAAGTCTTTTGTTTAAAATTTGGTTGGCTCTTATGAAGAGCCAAGATGACTGCTTGGAAGCTACACTGGCCAGGCACTTTATTCATTGGCTCATCACAGAAGCCCAATGGGAGTCATGTTCTTCTCCTCCAATTTTTCTGAAGGATAATATTTTTAATAAAATACAAATGCCAAAAAGTATGGAAATTATCTATTAAAGTATTGAGATAAGATGACAATGACCCCAGAGTTTAGACATTCTCTTAAGGGAAAAAGGAAATGTACATGAGAAAATTCACATTAGACATTTTAATCTATACTATTCTATCAACAACTTTGGGAGAAGTCTGAGGAGAGGGCTTTTTTATTATTTAAGTATGGACATATTATTTAGTATTTGTATTATGGTAGCTCCTAGAGGGTCCAATGGTCATGGAGCACCATTGTATTAGGCACTGTATTAGGCACTGTATTAGGCATATATAATGAGAAACAGGCCCTGCCGCCAAAGAGCTTATGATCTAAAAATGAACTGGGCACATAAAAGATGGCAGAGAGAACAGAGGCACAGAGAACTTTAGGCCTTGATCCTGCAACCTAATTTGTACAGGTAAACAGGTAAATGAGGCTGCATCAGTTGGCTGCCCATGGAAAATCAGTTGCAGGATCAGGGACTTTGCTTTGTACCACTTTTCATTGTTTTAATTGGAAACCATTATGATCACATGTACATGACTAATAATTTGAAAGACTTGGGTCACATTCAATCTTTTCTTTGAAAACAGAAGTGGTTGTTTTGTTTTTTACATGTAAGCTAAGATTCTGGCACCATCATGGGACCGTGGGAGCTGGAACCCTAGGCACATGGCAATTCCTTAATTCCGTCCTGCCAGTGGGTTGCATCAACCTCCTGAAGGAGAGCCAACCCTGAGAAAACCAGCAAAACATGTATTTTGAACATCTGCATAATGTGTTGAGTGGCATCTCATTTTTGAACAACTTTGGCTTGTGATCAGAGCTTTAGACAGTACTACAAATTAAAGCTATTTTCCTTTGAGTTGATTAATAGAAGGTACCCTGATTTCCATGCTGCCTCTAGTAATTAGGTTCATCATAGGGATGGTACACCTGCTATCATGATACCTGTAGTGTCATGGAATATTAACTTTATGCTGTCTAAGTTTACGGGACCCTCTTTGGTGCAGGGACATCAACAGATTAAATTGCCATCTCCAGAAAAACTACATCAAAATAGCTGTTTTCACATATTTTGTATTGTTATTTCTCAGCTGAACAGATACTCAGGGGTCAGATTAGAGTTCATTCAACCAGAGATTTTGCAGAGATGATAGCCAGCCTCAGGATACTCTTTCAAGTTGAGATTTGCGGAGCAGCCACTTGGAGTTCATTTGACACTTCTGCAAAATGTTATTGCTTCAGCATTGTTTCACAGAGGGAAATAAAATGTGTATTGACTATGTTACAAAGGTTGATGCCCAGATTTCCCCCTTCTCTTAACCTTTTTTAAATAGTTTCTCTAGCATGCATGTATTGCTGCTTTTACTATTGCTGCGTGTACCACTATTCTGAAAAGTATGTGGCTATAATTGAATGTTAGTATTTATTTGTCTGTTCATTTTTTTTGCTTTTTCACCTTTTTCTCAGTCTTTCAGATTTAAGGGTACATTACTCTCCCACCAGAAAAAAAAGTTAGCTGTTTCGCCATTGGTCTCTGCTGTTTTCCATTCTCTGCTACGGTGAACATTTTTGTTTTGTTTTGTTTTTTAAATACTGCTTCTCTTATAGTAATCTCAATAGATGAGTAAAGCAACACAACTTCAGAAAGAAAAAGAACCCACACCTTTGGTATAAACTACAGTTTACCAAGTTTACATTTGTTATAATAGAAAATTAATACATGGGAATAAATAGTGATACTTATCTTTATATTCTTGATGATATTTTAAAGTCAGCTTCTTTAATTAAAGGACAGAACAAAAGGCTTACATAATTACAAAATCAAGGATCCCAGAGATGAGTGGCTATTTCACATATGTAGCAATGCCCGGTTATGCAGGTGCAGTATGGGCATTGGGTAGTACCTGTGATATGATGTGGCTGATGACACTACAGGGCACAGTATTACCTGCTGTCACCAGGGTTTCTGAGTTGGGCTGCATCTATTTCAATGAGAGCTGGCATGAGTATGTGTACATGAGCTGTGGAATCACACCCCTAGCTTGTAGTGTAGACATACCCTATAAGGATAGTTTAAGTACTGGAATTAGGTTACCAAGATTGTGGAATCCCTGTCAGGGATGGGCTAGATATAATTGGTCCTGTCTCAGTGTGGGGTTATGGATTAGATGACCTCTTCAGGTCCCTTCCAACCCTACATTTCTATGATTCTGTGTTAAATATCAGCACTACCTGTGCTACAACTATAAACTACAAAAGAAAATATTGGGTTGTCTGTGGGGAATTTAATTTCTGTTATCACTGAACTCTTTGTACATATATAATATAAAAGTATTTGTATGTATATGTTAATGCAAGACTTTTACCGTGAAACAGCATTAATGCCTGGCAAGTATGCAGAGGTTGACTTCAGAGGCTTTCTGTTGGATAGCTAATTACTACTTTCATCAATTTGAACATTAAGGGAAGTAGCTAATGTTCTAAATATGTAGGCTAGTCAGAAGTAACAGGCAAAACAAGTACTGTTGTGGAATTTTCAGTTTTGCTTGAATTTGTTCTTGACATAGCAAAAACTCTTCTATGTAACTGAGTCATCATTTTTTGGTCAAATCTCTAAGAGCAGAAACAAGGGGAATCATATACTTTATCCATGTTACTGAGAGAGCTTTTGGTATCTGTGTTGTTAAGTAACAAATGAAAACAAGTATTGCATCATTAACACTAATTGTGGGGTTTTTTTTTCAGTTTATAAAATGAAATGACTTTAAAATCTATCACAATAATACCTGAGCATCTTTCATGTAAAATTAATAGCAATAGTGAAGTCCCTAGTGGACTTTGTGGCGTCTCAATCGCTTCTTTCTTTTCAGGGTAAAAACTCTGCTTGGGTAGAAGAGTTTTAGTTTTTGATTTTTGTTTGTTTGTTTAAGATTTCTTTTTTCTTTCTTTTGAATGAGGGCTTGGTTACAGGGAGTTGGGTAGGAAGGGCTGTCAATGTTGAGTGTCATTCTTAAAAAGGACTTCTTGAAGAGGAAAGTTTTTCAGTGTTTCCTCAACACTGTCAGACTGGACTTGCCTAATGTCCTCTGACTATTTGGACAGAGGGGTTGGCTACTTGATTTTGTTACAGAAAATAATGCAAAGCATCAACAGAAAAGGTCAATTAACATGCCAAATGAAAAAGAGAAAAAAGGCATGATCTCAGTAAATCAATGTTACTAAATGTGCTATGGTGTATCACATTTGTGGTGCATGTGTGGGATTGAATAGCATCTAATTTGTTAGATAAATGATAAATATTTTTGTGTTGTTGCGACCGAATGCACCCCTGTGTTCACATCCTACTCACTATTGTAATAACCTTTGTACAAAATATGCCTTGTGTGGTATCATTTGAAAACTAATAACTCACTAGTCAATAATATCATGGTGAAATGCATGTAACAACATTTCATGTAAAGTTATGAACATAATCTGAAGTTCTGACTGAAATGTGTTTACCAGACATGTCTGGGGAGTGGGTAAACCAGTTCCTCAAAGACAAAGGACAAGCTGATGCCTCTAGTCAGGTGTTATCAAAGTTGATTGGCAATAAGAGGTGAATGGTGATTCTTTGACAGTGAAGGGTGGCAGGAACAGATTGATTTTCATTTTAACAAACAACAACATAGAACCTCTTTCACCATGAGATCCCATGTCTCCATCCTCACAGCTGGAAATAATTTTATCTAGGGGTAACCCTCAGAATAATGTATTTTCAAATGATAACTGGACTAAAACATCCCAGGTATTCGCTTTCTCTCTTGCTTGCTCTTTCACCTCAAAAGACAAAGGAACTAGCCCTTTGGGGGCAGATACTGACTTGAAAATTTGGTCATCTATGTTGCTGGGAACCTGTCATGAGAATTTTACCTGGAACCAAGTCTAGTTTAAGTTGAGTCATTAGAATGCATTTTATTTATTTCTTTTGCAACTATTTCTGACTTTAATATCTTGTGCTTGTACTCACTTAAAAGCTATCTCTTTGTAGTTAAACAAACTTCTTGTATCCTTTACTCAAAACGAATCCAGTATAGTGTTTTAACTGAAATGTTTGATAACTCCAGTTCAAGTAGCAAATGTTTGTATATTTACCCCTTACAGGAGCAACAGCTCTCCAATATCTGGACAATCCAGAACACATGTTTTTGGAGGAAAATCCAGGGGTGGGAGTGTTGGGGTCACTCTGCAAGTGGTGGTACCCAAGGCTGGTGGCAGCCAGAGTCTGACTGGAGTGTGCTGGCAGGCTGCAGCTATACACATACTCTCAGTGTGTAACCTGCATGCTGTTTGTGAGGGGCCCGGGTTGGGAGCTACAGCAGCAAAATATTGCTAGGCACCCAAGGTTGCAGGGCAGACAGTGACACATCCCCTCACTCGTCTGGATTGCACCCAGAATGTGTTCGTGATGCTTCTGTGTTTTGCTAAAATACAGTATAACTTGCTTATATTTTGAGAGGTGGGACAAAAAATTAAATGGCTTGGATAAAGATACTTTAGCTTTCTGTTTTGAGGTAACCTGGGAGAAATGTAGTATCACATTCCATAAGGTACTCATAAATGCAGTTTCCAGCTAGCACATTTTCTTGTATAACAATTTTACTTCCCTTAGAATTCACCGTTTTCCTTGGCATTGTCCATTGTTTCTTTCAAACAGTGTTGAATGCCCTCATAGGACACTTCAATTGTTTTAAATGATTCAGCGTGACAGAACCATCTCATGACAGGGATTTTGGTGAAGGATTGTATCTTCTTCACTCTTGGTAAGATTGTTGCACAGAAGCTGCCATTGCCTGGGCCATGCGGAAAAAAACAACACACACACACACACACACACACACACGTTTCTGAACAAATCTGAAAATGTTTACGGCTTCCATGCAAGAATCAATGCTTCAAGGTCCAACTAAGTTCAGAGAACGAGCGGTGCATGGCCTTTCACAACTAGTGGGTTTAGTCTTCTGATTTGAACTTGAAGACCTTCATACTTTCCAGACATGTTCCTTGCATTATCACAGATGATCTCTGCAGTTTTCAATAGCAATGTCATTTGTGTTCAATAAAGACTGCCTGGTCTGGAAGAGTGACTTGCCCATGTGGCATTAAATTGGTATAAACCCAATGAAACACTCGTATATGGCACCATGTAAGAAATATCATCAAACAACAGATAACTGATCAACATGAGCAATATCTGGAGTTGAATTTACTATCTAAGAGTAGTATTTCACATGTTTTACTTCAGTTACCATGAATTTCAATACCTTATCTCCCATTAGCTCAATGAACTCATCACAGATTGTTTTTGATAAGCAGATGTGTGACCTTTCCCTTTGTTTCCATAGTGTTTCACTTAGAATGGGTCAAATTTGGTGATGGCTTCAAGAATACCTAGACAATTTCCATTCTCAGAAGAGCCAATAACTTATGCTAAATGGTAAACCACATTCAGTGAGAAGCTTATCTGTCACTGTCACAATATACCTTAGAATTGCCTTCCAGTAAGCAGTTTGCATTAGAAGGAGCTATTGATGTGATTCTTGCCTTCTGAATCAGCTATCCATGAAGCCGTGGCTTTGCATTGTTCGACACTGTTTTCATGAGAACAGGTCTTCTCCTCTGCCATCAGAAATGCCTGGGAGGGGGGCGGGGGGAGGAGGAGGAGGGGGTTACTGTGACCTTAAAAACTCCTCAGTGTCAACTAGCAAAGGGTTCACTATACTATGTCATCATATCCTAACGGGCCTGACAGACTCACTGCACCCAACACATTGCCTGTGATAATGCTCTCCATTTGGTAGTTTTCATTCAAAAAGAAGAGGTAAGAGGTACCATTTCTGACATTTGCATTGTCGCTCGGAAGCTATAAATTTGTCATTGTGATCCTGAGAATAGAGTGGATCTTTCGTAATGCACTGGATGTGAAACTCTTCTGGTATCAAAGAAGGCCATTTACCTGGATCTTATTTGACACTTATGGCGACGTTATCATTTTCCTGGGTTATCCCTTTCATCATCACCTTTGTCCTGAATTTCAGGAATGCTTGCCTTTTCTTTTGCCCTCTCCTGAGGGAACAAGTTCATATATATATCTTGACTTTATCATTGTCTGGAAGATGATTCTGAAGCCATACCAGCAGAGAAACAGTAAGTTTGGAGAACTTGCTTACAATTCTCTCTTTTTCTTTCTAACTTACCTTTCCTTTTCACTGCTCCACTTGGAAACCGTTGACCGGACGTCTTGTTGATATGAGATTAAAACAATACTAAAGTAGCACTGTGCAGTGCTGTCATTAGCAGCCGTCACCAGCAACTGAGTATGAAAAAAATTAGACTTCAACTGTGAAAGCTTAAGAACCAGGGACAAAATCAGTGTCAGGACAGGGCACAAATTATTTTTGTTTGTTCTTTTTAGTGTCCCCTCAACCCTCTTAATCCAGCATTGTTTCTCACAATATATTAGCAATATCTCTTATCCAACTATTCATAGAAGCCAAGAACTCCTGCAAGTTACACTTAAGTTGGGTCTGCAAAAATTATGTATGCTATTTGACGTGTAAATAAGAACAAGCTGAGAAAGAGAGACAGAACTACAAATTGATCAATGAATGAAATAAAGGAAAACAGAAGCAAAGCAAAACTTTACATTTTTTGATGGTGTGGTGGTTTTTTTTATTCT
The DNA here is from genome assembly GCA_003942145.1 of Platysternon megacephalum. NCBI lineage: Eukaryota > Metazoa > Chordata > Testudines > Platysternidae > Platysternon > Platysternon megacephalum. The sequence goes on along the minus strand of QXTE01000132.1, from coordinate 1,013,721 downwards.
ACTATAAAACAATTCAGCTTCTTGTACTTCCATTCCTCTTTGATAAATGAAATATAAGGTGACCTTTTACATGAAGAACAAACTTCAAAATTGCATTAGTTTCATTCATTGGTCTTTTTTGTTACAATTTCTGTATGTACTGTATCTAATTATTATGACTTGTTAGGTTTGTAATTTAAGTAACCTCTCAAAACATATCAAGTGCAGGTCTGAAACACATTTATTTATTATTGTTTTTCAGAGATATTTAAGATCGCTAGTACCATATATAAGTTTTTCTGTTAGACCATTGTGGTGGACTTTTAATTTCATAGAGAAGCCTCACAGAATACAAATGTATATCATATAGAGACAGTCATTTACAGTGCTGTGCAAATGAACACCTGTACTGCAATTAGTATGTTAGTATTGTCATTCAAAGCATTATATTATTCTGTCCATAATTGTCAGCTATGTAGATTTATGAAAAGAGCTATTAAGAGACATTAGCATCTGCTGTCAGATTGAATTAACTGTGTCTGCTTGGAGTGGTTTAGTGTAATGCACCTTCCCCTCATGATAATGTCCTGATCTTCAAGTCCTGTTTGTTTGTTTGTTTTTCTTCTCCAAGAAGTGTGACATTAAAGAATGGTTTTACTTATTTTATTACTGATCCTCACTTTTGGGGGAAAAGTGTGTGGCTTGGTCTACACTACAGAATTAGAGTGACATGAGGCAGGTTATGTCAGTGTCTACACTACAGTCTTGCTCCCGCCAGTGTAAATGCCTCACCCCTGTGATGGAGACACTTGCTTGGGCTGAAAATAGGAGGAGAAAAAAGATGGTCAGCCAAGCGGGCCCAAAAGCTGGAACATTCATGTAAAAATAATCAAACAAAACTGATTGATTGTTTATTCATCTTGACATTCACTCTTTAAAAAATTATAGTTTTGGGTGGAACCACATTTCGACCCTGATTGTTTGAGAAGTTTGTAATCAACAATAGATTGCAGCGAAGCCATTGCAGTTAATAAGATATATTTATATGTCTGTTGTTCCTTTCATGTACTCTGTTCCTTGTACCTCAGATGATTCTGTGACCTTCACTGGTGTATAATGGTGAACCATAATACTTATGTGTCACAGTGTATGTAATGTGCCTTATAGCCTTCTGACAAGCCAACAAACATATAGCCTACCAGATGTAATGTTGAATTAGTACTTAACCCAGTGGTGGCCAAAGGAAAGTTCAGTTTTTCTGTCAATTCTGTGAAATCCCTCTCTGCATGAACTGCAATGCATAATGGGTTATAAAGCAGATTTCTTACAAAGAACACAAATCCCTCCCTGCAGGGATTACAATGCCTGTAGTCTCCCATATAATATACCATAATTGAAAGGCAGCCTTAGTCAAATTTTTCTCCAAATTATTGTTTGTTTCATATAGAACCATGCTTCCTGAATATGAAGTATTCATGCTTCACGTATGCACGTGTTTTCAGAGAATCAGAAAATTCGAGTTATTTTCTCACCTTTTTTCCCTCCAAGTCCAAAATATGTTGTCACAAAGTTACTGCTTAATCACCAACTTTTATATCAGTAGGTTGTTTGCTGTAGTATACTGGGATTCTAACGTAGTCTAAAGACAACAATAATATGAAAAAAATAGGCACTGCAAATGAGAGGAAGCAAATGGAACATCAACTGTATACTTTTTCAGTAAAATATGAGTTTAAAAGTAAGAAAAAGACCTCTTATCGTGAATTCACGTACAGCAGAATTGTATATGTAATTGAGACATGGACTAAGTAATGCAGCATAATATGGCACGATAAACCAAAATGTGAGTTGTTACACTTGAGTGCAAATTACACAAGTGTCTCAAAAAATAGCTACATTGCATGACTGTTTTGTAAATATTATCCTGAAGTGGGTGAGATGGACTTGCACTTTAGAACCTTAGGATGTTTATGATGGTAATGGACATTTTGGTAGCTACTGTTCAGACTGGATACTTCCAGGCAAAGGTGGCCAATAGTAGATCTTTGAGTGATTGTCCACCCTGATTCCACTTTTGGTGCATATACTCCTAGTGTGTGAGATGGGATTATTTTGAATAGCAGTGTCTGTTGGGGCCATAACTGCGCCCTGTTAGTCCTCACAACCACTGTGGCTGAGAGTGTAAGGAAAGAGGTGGCCTCGGTTGCCTTTCATTTCCTTCTTACTGCCCGTGGCTGTGAGACAGAATCCTGCCATATATGTGTCTCTTCGCCTACAGAGAGATTAGTTAGTTTATAGTTATTTAGATAAGCTTAGTTTAGCTGTTGGTAGTAAAATAAATAGATACATTTTTAAAAAGTTAGGTTTAGGGCATTGATACGGTTTTTCTATCCCACCCCATCCCTTTTACAAGGTTAGAACTTGTCATACAAAGGCCTAAAATGGCTGAAGAGAACCATTAAGCTGGCAGCTGTGCCCTCCTCTCTCTCTGCTCCCCTACCAGCTCTGTCCCTATTGGTCGTCTTGGAGTATCAAACCCATGCATTAGGAAACTGGCTTCCTCAATAGTTTCCAGCCCAAGATCACCCTTTCAAAAACAACTAATCAAGCCAGCTCAAGTACACCAGCAACTGTTGTGGAAAGAGCAAGAGCTGAATGGAGATGACCTCTGCCCTGGATATTTCTTCCTCATCCCTTGATGAGCGAGCAACCAACCCACTCTCTACAGCCTCTTCAGATGAACTAAAAGTACTTCACGGTCTGATGGGCAAGTTAGCAGATACTCTGGAATCCCTCTGGAAGTAACCCAAGAAAAGCAGCATAAGCTTTTGGATATTCTGCAACCCTCAGCATCAGATAGAATGATGTCACCAATCAATGAGGGGTTTTTGGAACCAGCAAAGACTATATGGCACATTTCCGAGTTCATCCCTGCCATCTCCAAGTGTGCATACAGGAGATTCTGAGTGCCCACTAAAGAATGTGAATATTTTTTCCAGCATCCTGCCTCAGGGACTTCAGTATCCAGGGTCTCTAGGAGAGAGAGAAGCAATAGAGCATAAAAAATATCCAAAGAAGCTGGCTCTTTTTTAAGAAGAAAAATTTACTCCTTGGCAAATGTTCAAATAAGTCACCAGTTATCCAGTGCTTCTTGGGACTTCCTGTTGTGGAACAGATTCTTCATGATAGACAAGCTCCCTGATGGCCATGGGCGGGAGGCCTCTGGGCTACAGCGGGGGAAGAGGGTGGGAGGGGCGGGGCCTCGGGCAGAAGAGGCGGGCCTGGAGCTAGCCTCCCCGAGCCAGCGGTTCACCCGCCACCCAGTAGTGCCACTAACTTAATTTTGACCCTGCAGTTCTCCCCTCTCCTATCATGGGAGAGGTTGGGAGACCAAACCTGAATGGATACACTGCGCAGTGAGGTGCATGCATCCCTGAAGAGTGTACAAATCTCTACTGGGGTGGCCAGCGCTGCTCCTCCACAGTGCTGTCATGAGGCCAGCTTCTGCACCGGGAGCCCACCCTGCCTCGCCTTGCTTCCGCATCCTGTGTCCCCTCTCAGAGTTGGGGAATGACACTGCACATGCACAGGCAAGGCTGGAAAGCAGGGGCTGAATATGATATGGACTCAGTGGTGTGGTGCTGGGGCCAGATGCTGCACCCGGGATGGTTCCTTGTACAAGGGGCACACCCCTGTGTGCAGGGTAAGACCTACCCATGTGTGACCTACCCTGCATGCAACTTTGGGGTCATGTTGAAGAATAGTGCTGTCATAGATGTAATATACATGCTTACCATGTCTTTCTCTAGTCCCAACACCCCCTCCCAGATAAATAACAACAACAAAAACAACTGCCCAATAACATCTGAGGTATAAACAAGCCTTGTAGTCCACCACTACAAGCCAGGTTGATTATTTAGTGAACAAGTGGTCAGACATCATTGGCTAGCTCAATTCTTTTTTTCGAGCACAAAGTAGGGAAAAGTAAATAACAAAGATAAAAAAGCAGAAACCTTAGAACAGTGGTTCTCAAACTAGAGCCACCGCTTATTCAGGGAAAGCCCCTGGCAGGCCGGGGCGGTTTGTTTATCTGCCGTGTCCCCAGGTTCAGCCGATCGTGGCTCCCATTGGCCGCGGTTCGCCACTCCAGGCCAATGGGGGCTGCGGAAAGGGCGGCCAGCATGTCCCTTGGCCCGCGCCACTTCCCGCAGCCCCCATTGGCCNTCCCTGATGGCCATGGGCGGGAGGCCTCTGGGCTACAGCGGGGGAAGAGGGTGGGAGGGGCGGGGCCTCGGGCAGAAGAGGCGGGCCTGGAGCTAGCCTCCCCGAGCCAGCGGTTCACCCACTGCCCATTAGTGCCACTAACTTAATTTTGACCCTGCAGTTCTCCCCTCTCCTATCATGGGAGAGGTTGGGAGACCAAACCTGAATGGATACACTGCGCAGTGAGGTGCATGCATCCCTGAAGAGTGTACAAATCTCTACTGGGGTGGCCAGCGCTGCTCCTCCACAGTGCTGTCATGAGGCCAGCTTCTGCACCGGGAGCCCACCCTGCCTCGCCTTGCTTCCGCATCCTGTGTCCCCTCTCAGAGTTGGGGAATGACACTGCACATGCACAGGCAAGGCTGGAAAGCAGGGGCTGAATATGATATGGACTCAGTGGTGTGGTGCTGGGGCCAGATGCTGCACCCGGGATGGTTCCTTGTACAAGGGGCACACCCCTGTGTGCAGGGTAAGACCTACCCATGTGTGACCTACCCTGCATGCAACTTTGGGGTCATGTTGAAGAATAGTGCTGTCATAGATGTAATATACATGCTTACCATGTCTTTCTCTAGTCCCAACACCCCCTCCCAGATAAATAACAACAACAAAAACAACTGCCCAATAACATCTGAGGTATAAACAAGCCTTGTAGTCCACCACTACAAGCCAGGTTGATTATTTAGTGAACAAGTGGTCAGACATCATTGGCTAGCTCAATTCTTTTTTTCGAGCACAAAGTAGGGAAAAGTAAATAACAAAGATAAAAAAGCAGAAACCTTAGAACAGTGGTTCTCAAACTAGAGCCACCGCTTATTCAGGGAAAGCCCCTGGCAGGCCGGGGCGGTTTGTTTATCTGCCGTGTCCCCAGGTTCAGCCGATCGTGGCTCCCACTGGCCGCGGTTCGCCACTCCAGGCCAATGGGGGCTGCGGAAAGGGCGGCCAGCATGTCCCTTGGCCCGCGCCACTTCCCGCAGCCCCCATTGGCCTGGAGCGGCGAACCGCGATCGGCCGAACCTGGNGAATAGTGCTGTCATAGATGTAATATACATGCTTACCATGTCTTTCTCTAGTCCCAACACCACCACCCCCCAGATAAATAACAACTACAAAAACAACTGCCCAATAACATCTGAGGTATAAATAAGCCTTCTAGTCCACCACTACAAGCCAGGTTGATTATTTAGTGAACAAGTGGTCAGACATCATTGGCTAGCTCAATTCTTTTTTTCGAGCACAAAGTAGGGAAAAGTAAATAACAAAGATAAAAAAGCAGAAACCTTAGAACAGTGGTTCTCAAACTAGAGCCACCGCTTATTCAGGGAAAGCCCCTGGCAGGCCGGGGCGGTTTGTTTATCTGCCGTGTCCCCAGGTTCAGCCGATCGTGGCTCCCATTGGCCGCGGTTCGCCACTCCAGGCCAATGGGGGCTGCGGAAAGGGCGGCCAGCATGTCCCTTGGCCCGCGCCACTTCCCGCAGCCCCCATTGGCCTGGAGCGGCGAACCGCGATCGGCCGAACCTGGGGATGCAGCAGGTAAACAAACTGGCCCGGCCCGCCAGGGGCTTTCCCTGAACAAGCGGCGTCCCTAGTTTGAGAACCACTGCCTTAGAGAACAACTTTTACAAATAAACTCTCTTCCAAACCTACCATAAAACACAGTTAGTATCTCCATATACTGGAAAGGACTCAGTAATGAAATACATACAGGTGCAATTATGAACATATTTCTCAAACATTTATTTGCTTTTCTGTTCACTAGTTACAGTACCCATCAAAAGGAAGATATTTTGGGAGACTTGTCAAGGTTGAATCACATAGAAGAGGGTAAGAATTCACAGAATTCTGTCAGCTACTACCTTCTACAACATACTTCATTGTGATCAGAGCGTTTATTCATTTTCCCAGTCCTTCCCCAAACTGAGTCAATAATTATTCTCAACCTTCTTCTGAAAGTGGGAAGGAAATGTATTAAATTTACGTCTGCTTTCATATAGTGCAGTTTAGTACTTCTGTAAACTATCTACTGAAAGCTTCCCCTCCTCTCCAAAGTCTATAGGTCTTCCAGTAGCTTATTTAGTGGAGGAGGAAGCAGAAGAATAGTGGTTGCTTTATTATGCAACCATTATGTTGTTTAGTATCAATGAATTGTTTCCCCTTCCATTGTAATTCAGCACTGTCATATCAGGTTCCTAAGTTTTCTTTGCTGGACAGTTCCCCGGTGACACTGCTGGACAAAAAACAGCAGAGGAATATGATTACATTTGGCTAGAGTTTGAACTAAATTTTGTGTAGTTATGATGTGAATGGTTTTTTTTCTATTGTTAAAATATATACTATGTGTGGAAAAGTAATACTTGCAATATTTAGACACTTTATTAATAAATAAATAACTTTGTAAATTCACTTATTGAATAAATCATCTTAGTTTATTGGAATCTTGCAGAAGCAATGTGTAGCTCTGGCCTTGTTCTCTATTATGCAGTATATCTTGATTTGATTAAATGTTATCCTACTATATTACGTAGCCTTCTATTTAATCAGTTACTCAAAATGTCTTGAGGACTTGACTGAAAAGTTGTTCATTTTATTATATATTATGGTTATAATTTTTGAAATTATTTTGAGTTCTGAAATTATAAATATTTATACATAATAAATATTTGTTTTCAAATGATAAAGGAATATGATAGGACAGTAAAATACACAGACCTTATGTCTCCTGCTACAATGAGTGAAACTTAGCTGGAAAAAACAAAGACCACCTGTTACATCACTGGCTGAGTTCCCCCCTTGTGGTTGGTGTCACAGATCCACAAAATTGGTGCTACACCGCTGGCTTTGGAACAGTCCCTAGGTGGTACCCCTTCAGTGTGTGTGACTCCAAAGGGGTCTCACTCTTCCTGCACAGGGTAGGCCCCACAGCCTCACCTCAGACTGAACCTCTGGGGCTCGACACTCCTGCTTCACAGCACAAGATAGGCTCCTGGTACAGATTTGTACACTCTTCAGGGATTAATGCATGCATCTCATCAAGCATTTGCAGCGACACTCAAACTGCATTGTCAAGCAGTGGTGTTTATTAGTCAACTAGAACACAGCATAGGAAGTCCTTAGGTTAGCACAGAGAAAGGAAAGTTTAAAGCATAACCCAAGTCCCTTCTGGTTAGTCCAAAGCCCAGCCAAGCTGTAGTGAACCCTGTCTTTCTCAGTCTGACCTCTTTGGTCAGTACCCAGGTGAGAGCCCTGACTCCTTCCAGCAGCCAACTCTTATGAAGAAATAACTTTTTTAATGCACTTCTTGCATAAATTATCATAGTTTATTAGAATCTTGCAGACTCAACATATAATTCTGGCCTACTTCTCTATTATGCAGTATATCCTGATTTGATTAAATGGTATTCTACTATATTATGACCTTGGTTCTTGAGCTGGGAAATGTTGCTCAGCTTCCCTGCTGAGAAATGGGAAAATCCATCTCCCTGTGGGTTGTTGGTTAGTAGGTGTCAATATCTTGGTGACTGGATTTGCCATTGTCTTCCCAGGTTCTCCCTTGACATGGGCTCTGCCTTGGCCTGCCCTTTTTAATGACCCATTCCAACTCATGCAGCTAAGTGACAGTCATATCTATGTCTCTCAGCCTTCATAGAGAGCAAACAATCCTTTACTACCCACTGGGTAACAATTCAGCCTACAGGGGAAATTGAAGCACACATTGGTTTAATAAAAAATTACAGAAAATTCCCACTTCATCAAGCTTGGTCACCAGGCTGCCATAGTGGACCCAACCTTTGGATCTTATGTGCTTTCAAGCCTTCTTGGTCTGAGTAGCATCAAGTTACTGTCTCAAGCACAGTCTATGTCTAGTATCCCTTCTTCAGATTTGGGGTGTTGCAGCCCTAGGGTGTAAGAGCAGTGCTAGTCCTCCAAGTCTCCCTTTCCCAGAGCTTCACCCACATGGACACTCCAGTTTACAGTTTAAGTCTTTGGAGACCATGTGACAGTTAAAGTAATGAGCATGTTGACTTTGCACTGGATATTATTAATCATATATATATATATTACATATAGAAAAGCACACAACAGCCATCTGACCACAACCTCCTTCCTCCAGTGTCCTCAACACTTGAGAGCCTTTTGGGTTTTGATCAGTGTCCTTTAGGATTCTCGGGATCCTCCTGATTAGTTTTCTTTTCCTGGCGATGGTCTCTCTCTTGCTACAGAGCATGTCTCCTTTTAAAAGCAATTTCTAAAACCTCTTCCTGACCTTCACCTAGTGACTTTCCATTCTCCAATCCTTTGTGGGTTGCTGAGCATAAAGGGTTGTGAACAGTTAATGTTTCTGCTGGTAACCTCCATCATCCTGCCACACTGAAGGTTATAGTTAGAAATGGAGTTAATAAAATCAAATGGAATTCATAAATTTACATAGACAGATTCTCTAAACTGTCACACCACCCATTATATGTACCCATGTTACAAAACAATGTCTAAAATCATGACATGACTAAAAAGTGCATCAATGGAAGTGAATCGTCAGTTTATTTACTTTGTCAATAAACATTGTGTCTTGTGAATAAGTGAAAGTTAATTACCACACAAAGAATCTACTCTTTCCAGAAATTGCTAGTGTACTCTCTTTAGATTAACTGTTGATATATTGTGGCAGCCACAAAGAGAAGAGAAGCACAACATCACTGGAGTTGGGAAAATGTTTTTCTTTTTGAAAGTTTCTGCTAATCTTCTCAGAACTTTTACTCTAATATAAAATTCATCATCATATATAGTACTGATTTGTCCATTTCTGTTTTTATGGGTCTTGTGATCTTCAGCTATCCTTCTTCTATATCTCCTGGTTGGTGCAGAGCCCTTTTAAAAACAAAAAGCCCTTCTTAGTGTTATATAATTTTCTGGATTACCCCAGTATTAGCCCTTGACTAATGAGTTTGTTGCTTTGCAGAGATATTTTCTATATGTTAAAAATGTACATATGAGGATACTGTATGTCTTCCTGTTGCTATTTCAATCTCTCTCATCCCTCCTCCATCTGTGCCACACACACACACTCTGGTGACTTGTAGTGTTGGTGGCAAAATACAAAATTTCAGCTTCTATAAAACCTAGTGCTGTCCTGTCACAACCGTGTTGCTATCAGTTCCTTGTCTTTGGTAGTATTCTATTTCAATCCTAGGAATTGCTCTTTAAAAATCTCATTACAGTCTGAACAAAGAGTATGAAATGAAAAATCTTGGCCCAGGGCACACAGAGTAGAGACAGTGCTGTGTTACAGTGCTAGCAAGGTTGTGTGATATTACACACCCAGCAATGAATCAGTGTGTGAGATACAGAATCCAGAAAAGTAGAACAAATAAGGTCAAGAAAATTGTCCCTCTTTCTGGTATTTAATTATTAAATATAATTCACAGCTTTCAACATGCCTTAGGTGTGCATAGAGTTTTCTTTTCCCCCCAGATCTTGGGCAGCCATAATCCAAGATTGGTAATAACTCTTCATAGACACATTAGCATTTAATTTACAGATCTCCACAAGAATAAGGTTAAAACATACAAAAGTGAGAATATTAAAGAAAACAAGCTCAAACAAATACATAGGCACATTCATCTGCTTTGTAGAAGCACTATAACCAGGGGTTTTGAGAATCTCAGTGGGGCCTAAATGTTGGACTTTGGTAGTAACTGTCACTTTAGGATTCTAAGTCCTTTTGTGGATCTAGTCCTAATGAATTATTGTCCAAGATTCCTTTAGACTGCGGGGCTTTGTCTGGCTTACTCTTATTCAATGTTTATGAGAGATTAAGAGCACTTACTTTTTGTTCCAGAAGTTCACAACCTTGGTCTTGTGGGATCCCTATCTGCTTCTGAATGACCAGATAACAGTAGTGTTCAGGCTTGTTTATTTTTTCTATCTGTATTTGGCTGGAAGGGTGTGTCTTTTTTTCTTTTTGATGCAGACCTCATTACAGGTATCCATGCCTCTGTCACCTTCATTTAGAATCTACCTTCCTCTCTTAGCCACACACACACCGTACAGACCTCCAGAGAAAGTAATTTCATTTAATAGAAACTGCCCTTGAATTAAAGCCGCAAAGGGAAGTAATTAATGATAATGAAATCCATGGCTTCTAAACAAAGATACAAATTAACTTGTTTTTGTATATTTTGGACTGCCAGGTTTGATGTTTGTGATCTTAGAATTGGTCCTGCCTGTATCAAAATCGAACTAAAGTGTGACTACTGAGATCTCTTTAAAATAACAAAGGGATTGTTGGGAAGGTTTCGCTTTCTGAGATGTAGACATTGAAAATTAATACAAATAGTCATTGGTTGGTGGGCAGTGCAGAGAAAGTAATGAATTGTCCACACATTGATTTAATTACTTTAGCTAATTTCCAGGGAAGCAGGAATTGAGTGGTATAGTTTGTTTGCTCATTACAGGTAATCTGCAAACTTTTATTTTAAAATCCCTTTCTTGCTTTTAGAGATATATAAAGAAAGTCTGAAAGAGTTCTCGTTTGTGGGTTTTTAAAGTTTGTTTCTTCCTGATTGTTTGTTATCATAGAAATATGTGGCGTGTCAAGTCTGACTTTCCTTGGTGGTTCTTCGAGGTCCCTATATGTATTCCACTGGAGGAGCTCATGGTCTCCAGGCATCTGAGACCAGACTTTTTGTCACCAGTGTCTGTCGATCCACTTCTGTGCTCATCATCATCTTGTGCGCTGAACTGAGGGTATAACATATGGTGCAGGCCAACTGCCTACCCAGTTCCTTTCTACTGCCTGCGGTCTGAGATGGTGTAATGAAGTGGGAATTTTTTTGTAAAATATTTTTGTCTGGTTTGTGCCTCAATTTCCCACGTGGGCTGCATTGTTGCCTAGTGGGTGAAACGGCACTGTTTGCTCTTGGGGCAGGCTAAGACGCAGGTGTGAATGGTGCCTACGTGTTTGGGGCCTTAGGTCCCACATCAATGGAGCGCTTGACAATACAATTGCAGATCCAATTGCCCGGACATGGACACCTAGCAAAAAATGATCAAGAGAGAGATGGACTGCTTCGTCTCTCAGCCGGGGGCAGAGCAGCATCTCCCCAGCTTGGAAGCAAAGAATTGGTGAGATAAGTGTTGGCTGCTGGAGGAGTCCAGGAGCACACTTGGGAGTCTGAGAAAGGAGATCAGATGGATGGGGAGACAGAGCTTGAACAATGGGGTTCACTACAGCTTTTCTCAGCTCTGGCTACCCAGAATGCTTTAACCTTCATTTCTCTGTGCTAACGAAGGACTTCCTACCTATGCTGTGTTCCAGTCGACTAATAAACCCTACTGTTTGACAGTGCTGGCTGAATATCACTGCAGATGCTTGCAGAGGTGCATTGCTCCCGTATATTGTACAAGTCTCCCTCATGGGTCTATCTGAGTAGGACTCACTGTACAGAGCTCACAGTGTGAAGCAGGAGTGATGGAGACTGAGAGGTCCAGTCTAAGGAAGCAGTGAAGCAGTATGGCTTATCCTGGAGGAAGAGTGGGACCCCTATGTGTCCCTGGAGGGAGGGGTCCTCCCAGAGACTGTTCCACAGCTGGGCTGTAGCAATAATCCTGTGTGGATCCATGACAGATGGAACTTCTACAGTGTCCATAGCCTTAGCTAGCATTCTTTGGTTTATTAGTATAAATAGTTCTTCTGTCCTGATAAGTTTGATTTCAGTGATAGTGTTAGTGAGATTTTAGATGTCTGGGGGTTGTTACCTTTATATATAAAATTGACTAATGGTCCGTTCCTAGCTGGTAACAATAAAATCATGAAATAGGAGTAATCAAGCTTCATTGCTTTTACTAATTAATAAAGTTGACTTTATTTTTTTAAGAATTTCACATAAGAAGGAGATATATATGATACCCATTCCTCATGGAACCAAAGCTTGCAGCTGATGACACAAATGATAGTCTGGTCCCAGTACTATCTGGTTCAGTTAATAACTTAAACTTTCATTCTTTTATAAACAGAGTTGACAATCTATAACTTTCCTTTTTAAACATATGACAATTACACATATGCCCTTTGTCTGGTATGTGTTGCAAATTTCCAAGCACGCATTGCAGTATCCAAACTTTCCAACCTAATGCAGTTAATACATCTTGTGGTTAGAACACTTGTTCCAATAATCAGGATATTATGCTAAACATTAAGCAGCTAAACTTTCTATTCTCATTAGCTGAGTTTTTCCACTCTTAATAAAGGTTACACAACTTAACATTATTAGTACATAATGTTCAGGAAGCTCTGAAGGAGACGGATCTGGGTCTGAACATTACCAATAATAACATCCCCCTCAGTAAACACAAGAGCAAAGTACTTCACTTAAGAAGGAAAAATCAAATGCACAACTACAAAGTGGGGAGTAACTGGCTAGGTGGCGGTACTGCTAAAAAGGATCTTGGGGTTATAGTGGATCACAAATTGAATACAAGTCAACAATGTGATGCAGTTGTGAAAAAGGCTAATAACATTCTGGATATATTAACAGGAGTGTTGTATGTAGGACACAGGAGGTAATTGTCCCATTCTACTCATCACTGGTGAGAGCCCTAAGCAGGAGCACTGTGTCCAATTCTGGGTGCCCCACTTCATGGAAGATATGGACAAATTGTATGTAGTCTAGAGGAGAGCAACAAAAATGATAAGGTTTAGAAAACCCTACCTGTGGAAAGGTTAAAACATAAAGCAAAACTGGGCATGTTTAGTATTGAGAAAAGAAGGCTGAGGTGGGGACCATATAGTCTTCAAATATGTTAAGGATTGTTAGAAAGAGGATGGTGATCAACTGTTCTCCATGTCCACTAAAGGTAGGATAAGAAGTAATCAGCTTAATCTGCAGCGTGGGAGATTTAGGTTAGATATTAGAAAAAACTGTTTAACTATAAATGTAGTTAAGCTCTGGAATAGGCTTCTAAGGGAGGATGTGGAATCCCCATCATTGAGATTTTTAAGAACTTGTTGGACAAATATCTGTCAGGGATAGTCTAGGTTTACTTGGTGCTGCTCCAGAACAGGGGTCTGTATTTGATGACTTCTCAAGGTCCCTTCCAGCTCTGCCTTTCTAGATTCAGTGATAACTGAATCCTAAATGGATATCACCTGCCTGACTGACAGAAGACAAGAATATTCTCATTGACCTGTACCAACTTGGTCATGCTATGAACAAAAAAAAGGTAATGAGTAAAATATTTCATTTTATCTAGGCTTAGGCTTACTCTGTGATATACAGAAATATTGTCTCTAACCTTTGCATGCACCAAGAGACAGTACATATGATAACTCTTTTGTAGATCAAATATTTATCTGGCAAAAGGTACTAATAGCTGCCAGACAGAGGTCATCTGTGCATAAGGACCCAGGTGCAACTTTCTATAGAGTTCAAGATGCCATGCTGTAACTGCATGAAGGGTATTCTGTGGGTTAAAGCACTCTACTTGGTCTAGGCTGTCAGACCTTTCTGAGCTTCCTTGGTGTTGCAGAGCAGCTGCACAGAAGGAGGGAAGACACCCAAAGCAAGATTTTAAAATGTATTTAGATCCCTAAATATTTAGCTAGGTGCTTAGGGGGATTTTTAAAATTCTAGATGCTTTTGAAAATCCCAGTAGGAAACTGTCTGCATCTTTAGATGCCTACGTTTCTTTGAAAATCTGTACCACAGACAATCTCTCCTGGCTATATAGTCTCCTGAGCCAATTGGGCTAGGGTTTTCCCAGGTGAAAAGTGACTAAGGCCATGTCTACATTACAAAATTATGTTGATCTAACTTATGTCAGTAGACAGCCACCACAGTTATTAAACCGCTTGTGTGTCTGCACAATTGGCTGCTTGTGTTGGCGATGCACATGATCACGAGAAGCACTTCTATCAATTATATTGTCAGTGGGGGCATTGTGGGATTGCTCCTGAAGGCCTGTAATAGTCAACATAAGCAACACAGTGTCTACAGTGACACTGCATCCCAGGGCCGCCGGGCGGGGGGGGGGGGAAGTGGGGCAATTGCCCCGTGAGGCGAGCCCTGGCCAAGAATCCCTTTCCTCACCCGGCAGTGCGCCGAGTCTGCGGCGGCGGCATTTCGGCGGTGGGGGGCCCTTCAGTTGCTCCGGGTCTTTGGCGGCATTTGGGCGGCGGGGGGCCCTTAAGTGCTGCCGAAGACGTGGAGCGACTGAAGGGCCCCCCGCCGCCGAAGCCAACTCGGAGCGCCGCCCAGTGAGTACAAGCTCCCTCGCTTTGCCCTAGGCCCCCTGAATCCTCTGGGCGGCCCTGCTGCATCCATCTAATTACAGTGACAGTGACTGCGCCAATCAGAGAGGTTGTGTTACTAAATTGACATAAAGAGGGAGCCTTCTCTTCATGTGCCAATATATATTTATGCCTGTATCTGTAATTTTCACTCCATGCATCTGAAGAAGTGGGTTTTTTACCCACAAAATCTTATGCCCAAATAAATCTGTTAGTCTTTTAGGTGCCACCGGACTCCACGTTGTTTTTGTGGATACAGACTAACGCAGCTACCCCTCTGATACTTTAATTTATTGTCAGTTAATTTGTGGTAATTAACACCTTTATAAATGCTAGTGTTGACATTCCATAAGAGTTTGTTCCCAAAATGAGGTGTTAACTACCTCAAATTGATTAACTGCCCATTAATTCAAATGCTGTTATATCCCTATTGGTCTGAGGATATTAGAGAGACAAGGTGGGTGAGGTAATATATCCAATAAAAGATATTACCTTACCCACCCGTCTCTCCATTAATTCAAGGTATTAGAGAGACAAAACAACATTAACTCAAGGTAAACATTCTAGAGAAGACAAGCCTACAGAGGCTTCTGCTTCTGGAGACAGGATGATAGTGCCGTACCTATTTCTGCAATAGTGAGTTGACTTTGTGCAATGTGTTACCACCCTTTTTCAAGCAAACAGGACTTGTGTGTATTTTGTACACAAACATACTGCACTGAAAAAATACCAGATTCCACATAATCAATTTCTGCTTCAAATAAGAAACTGACTTCCAGAGCCCCTAAAATCTGCTACTGCTTGAAAAGGCACAACAATCTATTTTTATATGTTGCTCAAATAGCCAAGAAATTGCTTGGGATGTGAAAAAAAACAACCCTCCGAGCAACATAACTTTTGTTGGCATAAGTGCTCGTGTGCACAGCACTATGTCGGCAGGAGAGCTTCTCCTACCAACATAGCTACTACCGCTTGTTTAGGTTGTTTTATTATGTCTCGGGAGGGGTCTCTCCCGTCGGCATAGAGCAGCTACATGAATGATCTTACAGCGGTGCAGATGTATCAGTACAGCTGTGCCGCTGTAAGTTTTCTAGTATAGACATGGCCTAAGTTTACTATTGAATGTTTTTGATATTTCTTATTAAATCATGCCTTGATCATCCTAAGAACAATCCTAGGTTACATTTTAAGTTTTAAGTTTCTTTGAATAACTATATTTCATGTTTATTCAATTAAAAAAATCAGTATTCAAAAGTCATGTAGAAAACTCTCACCTTATAGTGCTAGCCATAAATAAGAAGATGATAAACTATGGAAACTGATTCCATAGCTAAATAATTCTTCCCTTTTTAAATTTTATCAATGTAAAAAAAATGCTAACTTTCCTGACAAAATACTTTAAAATGAATCTGGATTTTTCATAAAAAGAAATAGGAAAAGACTACTTTTAATGAAAATATTAAATACACCCCAGTAACTTTTCTGTTGAGTAATGAATGATTTTACAGTGTTCAAATGTATTTAGTATTTCATTTCTGATAACTTTGTGATATTAGAATATATTAATTTTATGTCAATGAAACTTTTACAAAAAATCTCAAGGGAAACACAAATGGGTTTGTTTTCAGTGTAATTTTATTTCTCTTAATATTTTTGTACATATTAAAATAATAGACACAGTTTCCCTGGTTGTGCTTCCCTTGTTTATGCAGTCATTGGTTTCTCTTGATCGAAAACTGCCAGATGGACCATGGGTATGTCTACACTACAGCAGCACAGCTTCAGCGCTCTAACTGTGCTGCTGTAGATCCTTCCTCCCTCAAAAGACAGGTTTTTCTGTTGATGTAGTTCATACACCCATCTGAGATGTCGACAGAAAAATTCTATCACCTATCTGCATGTACACCAGGGGTTAGGCTGACCTAATTAGCGCACTCAAGGCTTGAAATTTGTCACAGCCCTGAGCGATGTAGCTAGGTTGATCTAGCATTTAAGTGTAGAATAGTCCCTGCTCACCTGGATACATGATCTTTAAGATCTAGACAGAGTTTACCAAACCTTTCAGTATGGGTTCCCTACAGCAAGTAACCTTCATCACACCATTAAAAAAATAAAGCATACTTTCTTCAAGACCCATCAACATTAATCCCTCAAACAAAGGCCATGTCTATAGTATGGGCACAATAGTGGCATAGCTACAGAGCCATAGCTATGTCACTGTAACTCTGTAGTATAAACATGAACTACATCGACAGAATGGGTTTCTCCATCACTGTAGGAACTCCAGCTCCCCAAGTTACAGTAGCTAGGTAGATGGAAACATTCTTCAGTCAACCTAGCTGTATCTAAACTGGGACTTTGGTAGGCATAGCTCCAGCACTCAGGTATGGTATGAATTTTTCAACCCCCTGAGCAAAATAGCTATATTGTATTGTATTGTAAAATGTAAGTGTAGACCAATCCAAATAAGTAATTAAAAACACAACAAAACAATCTTCTGGTTACTTCGTGACTGGTTATGTCTCTGTAAGTACTTGCTTGTTTTGGCATGGTCTACATTTAAAAATTAGATCAACATAGCTACCACACTCCTGAGTGATATACTTATGCCGATCTAACACCCAGTGTCCACCCAGCTGTGTTGATGAAACAGTGTTTCCATTGATGTGGCTCTCGTTGCTCCGGGAGATGGTCTTCCTACCCTGATAGAAAAAACAACAACCCTGCCATCTGTGTAGGCTGCATCTATGCTATGGGGCTATGCCAGCATAGCTTGCCAGTATATTCTCTGTAGTGTAGACATACCCATAAGCTACATGTGAGAAGACCATGCATTTTGCTTTGTTTATTTTATTAAGCACAAAGCACACTGTCAGTGCACAATAAGTACACCTTTACCTCGATATAACGCTGTCCTTGGGAGCCAAAAAATCTTACTGCGTTATAGGTGAAACTGTGTTATATTGAACTTGCTTTGATCCACCGGAGTGCGCAGCCCCTCCCCCCCCTCCCCCCGGAGCACTGCTTTACCGCATTATATCCGAATTCTTGTTATATCAGGTAGCGTTATATCGAGGTAGCGGTGTACCTAGCAATGATACCAGATCTGAACTCACTACATGGGTAAGCTTCAGAGTTTTTATTATTTTTAAAATTCACCACAGTTAATATGGATGTGAAAGCAATGCAGTTATATTTTCTGTTGCTCCTCTTTAATATTGTCATGATCAAATAAAACATAGGTGTGTACATAACTTCTATTTGTTGATCAGCTATTAGTTATTTATAGGAACTTCACTTTAAAAAAAAAATCTAGATGAAAAATCAAGCAAAATAATGCAAAATCAATTTTTGAAAGCTTTTGGCTTTTAATTATGTTTTAAAACTAAGGCATTTGGGGTATAATTGGTGAGAAGAAAATGGAATTGATTTTTGTAATTACTTAGATATATTGTTGAAATCAGTTGACATGCCCCATTAGGCACATCTTCAGTGACTGCTCAGGTATGCTGCTTCATTCCAGAGTCTGGACATGACACACAGGAAAGAGTGTTGTGTGATATAGAATAATATACAGCAACTGGATCGAGCTTCAGGGAATTGTTCATTCTCACTTTTCAGCAGCATTGATCAAGATGCAGAATTCAAATATAAATAAAAGTTAACATCTTTAAAAAATAGCAAAAAATAAGTGGCAGTTTAATTGAGTTTAATGAGTTTAACCCCGAAAATATTGTCCTTCATTATTTCACAGTTAACTATTATATCCAGTATGCTGTCATTATGATCCCCCATATAAATAATCCTAGTAGAGACTGCAGACCCCTCTGTTAAGATGCTCTCCAAATTCTTACAGATGGTCCTGAGCACCCCGCCAGGGCAAACCTATCTGTATCGAGCAGTGTTGGGGAAGTGGGCTAGTAGGGGGAAATAGGCATTCCTTTTATTCTCTGAAATGATTTTACCTTTGGAATTTGACCATTTAAAATGTAATAATTTTAAGTGACTCCCCACTTTCATATATTAAAACAACAATTCAGCAATGTCTGTATTCAGGTAATGTTTATGTATGGGTGCTAATTGCGATATTAGGCTCCTCATGTATGCAGGGATATTGTATCTAACTCTTTAAAGCAGTGGTCCCCAACCCTTTTTTGTCCGGCGGGCGCCAAAAAAGAAAAAGAAAAATGAGCGCTGCCGGCGGGCGCCAAAAAAAAAAAAAAGCCGGAGGGCTACGCGGGCGCACTTACACCCCCCGGCGGGCGCAATGGCACCCGCGGGCACCGCGTTGGGGACCCCTGCTTTAATGTATTCAATAGATGACAAGTTTTTGTAACGCAACTTCTGAACATTGGTAAAATGAGTCATAATTTTAATTAAAAAGGTATTTTGTAGGGGGGAAAGAGTAAAAAGCTTTAATATTATACTGTATTCAAAACACATTAACACTAGGCTGGACTATCATCCAGTGTCCAGTACTTTCCAGATGTGCACAGGATATTGTGAAAAATACAGCACCTGCTTTTCTGCTCCAGTTAAGCAGATATGTGCATCCAGCATTGCATATACTTAACCAGCTGTGTATGGCAATACCCTGGTTTGCACATGGGTAAACAGATGTGCATTTAGTCATTTGCTAAATGGAAGCTGAAACTCAGATTCGTAATTTAGTAGAAAATATTCTGTTCCAGTAGTCTGTGTTCAGCTCCCATTAAAAGGAAGGGGGAAAAATCTATACCACAATGTTGGAGAAAATACATTACCCTCTGTGTTGTTCTAATACCTTCTTTTGCAGCAGGCCTGTGTATACACTGAAAACTGTGAGGCATCAATATTCAAATTAAATTGAGGTTTCAAATGTTAAAATGTCACACACTATTGCTTGCAGGCTGAAGTTCAGTGGCAACATGGACGATATTTAATATCCTGTCCTTTTTATATTATCAACTAGATTGTTCCATATTTTGCAGTGTTACTTAGCATGGATTCTATTCTGTAAGCCTTTGTCAAGATATTCTTAAAGTAGTCATTAGCTCTAGTGTTCTAAATGGTATCTTATCTCCCACTCAGAGACAAAACATTGTTTCAATTGCTCACTTAGAGCCAAGAGATTGTCTTCTATTCATACAGGCAGTCGTGTTTATTAGTGGTTCAGTGTCCACCGGTTTAAAAATAATGAGAAAGATAGAAGGAATGAAGCTGTTGTCTCTCCTAAGACAGGCTGTGTTACAGTTTTCCCTTTTAATTTATTTTGTTGTTTAAAATATAATGTTCATATTGAATATATGTTTTAAAATGCTACTTTTAAGAAGATTTGCTAAGAGCTGGAGCTGATGAGGCAGAACAATATAAAAAGACTGTTGCAGATGGCATTCACTGCAGAGAGAGGAGTTATTGTATCAACAGTGGTCAGGGCCGGCGCAACCCATTAGGCGACCTAGGTGGTCGCCTAGGGTGCTACCATTTGGGGGGCGCCGGTGCCCCGGCCGTCTGTGGAAATTTGGGGGCGGGACCTTCCGCTGTCGGGGGCGGCATTTCGGCGGCGGGACCTAGGACGCCGGAAAAGCTGGCGGCGCTCCTGACAGTGGTGAAAGGAGAAAGAGGAAATGACTGAGAGACAAGTGAAGGGAAATAGGAGGAGCTGTGAGTAGGCTGGAGTTACTCTATGGAGAGTTCTAAAAACAAGGCCAATTTTGGACTGGATTATGAAATAAATGGGTAGCCATTGGGGTTTAAAGATGGGGATGACATGGTTGTATACTGCATTTGTGAGGTGATGAACAATAGTATTCTGGACAGATGGTACTTGGGAAGAATATAGAAACATAATTGCAGTAGACAAGGAAGGAAAGTATGAATAAGAGTAGAGTCAAAGCAGCAGCTAGCATAAATAAAATTGCAGAATTGGTAGCAGGCAAGCATGGGCTGGGGGTATAATAGGCCAGAGAGGCTAAGCCTGAAATGGTGCAGCGGTTGCCATACGCCTGGGCCGTGGTGCCTGGCCTGCACTCCACCAGTTCCTCTCCCTGCACCGCCCCTTCCCCGAGGCCCCCACTGTCTGCCTTTGCCTAGTGAGTCTGTCCCTCTTTTCTCTTCCACTCCCAACAGCCCTCTCTGGAGGTCCCCACCACTCGCTGTGTCCTTCCTCACCCCCTGTCCCTGCAAGACCTCCCCCTGCCCACTGTGGTGTCCCTCCTTACTCCCGTCTCCCTGGAAGCCAGCGGGGGCTCAGCTCCAGCTGGCAGCCTGGAGCTCAGGACAGCCAGTGGCCCGGAGTTTGGGACTTGGTCCGGTCGGGGGGGTAGGGGGTGTCAGGTGAGTGCTCGGGCTGGTGCTTGGGCCGGCTGGAGGGTCAGGGGGGTTGGCTAGGGCTCCTCCAGCTGCAGTGGTGGGGGGGCTCAGGGCTCCGGTAGTTGAGGATTGGAAGGGGGTAGGGTAGGGGCAGGGCCGGGGGCTAGCCTCCCCGAAGGGCGGTTTCACCCACTGCCCATGCAGGCATATTTGCAAATATAAGAGATGTGGGAGGAGAAGATGAGTTTATAGTCAAGGATGATTCCAAGGTTATGGATAGTAGAGACAGGAAGGTCATTGATATGGATGGAAAATGGAAGAATTGAACTTGTATTGGCCACAGCCTTCGGTACCAAATTTGATGGACCAACTGTCCAGTCTAGGATGGCACTTTCCATTTACATTTGAGGATGCTCTTTTTGTCCAGGAGAAGCATTCTATTGTCAAGGCAGTCAAGATTAAGTAACAGCGTTACATATGATTAACTACACCCCAGACTCTAATTCAGACAAAATATGGGAAAACTTTGCTTCATTGAATTCAAAAGTCTTGTTGACTAAATCTGATAGTGTCTGACTAAACTGAGAAGTCTGTACAGACCACCTGCTACTTTAAATTGTTGCTTGCACAATGACAATATTTTAAATTTTATGAGTATCATATAATCCAGCCAAAACTATAGTAGAATTAAAAAACCAAAGCAAAACAAGGAAGACATGCTCTTTAATTGAGAACAAATAGCAGCTGCTACCTTACACTGTTGAATTAATTGATTAATGGCTAATTACTGTGCTGCTTGTTTGCTAGTTTTTTAGACTCCTTAACCTCAAATCTCCTTCAGATTGTTTATGGAATTTTCAGCCTATTTTTTTTCAACACCAAAGATGACCTAAAAAGTACTAGGCCATGCCAACACACAAGTGGAGAGTTTTTTCTTCAAGTGTGTAATGACTTCACATATCCCCTAAAGCAGGTAAAGGTATCCTAGTCTGTGATCTGATTTAGGTGTTGGTAATATCATTCACAACGGCATGGAAACAGAAATGTTCATGTTAGGTTTTGACAGGTAAATAAAGGAGAAAAGAATTATCAGTTATGAAAAAAATCTTCATTTGCTTTCATGTTTGTGTGTGTGTGTGTGTGAGAGAGAGAGAGAGAGGGTAATCTCCGTGGTGTCCCCTCGTGGCCTCAGGATGGCCCTGCAAGCAGCCCTCTGTCTCAATTTCCCTCTTCCAATGTTACCTTTTTCCAGAGCCAATTGCTGGCCTCCATTCTCCACCAAATGTAATAAGGTGAACAGGTGTTCCTGCCTTAGTTTCCCCTTTCTTCTAAAGACCCCAGTAACTCCATGCAAGCTTTTAAGCTTTTTTTGCAGTGTGGTTTATTACAAAAGTCCTACTCCTGTAATCCAGGATTCCCCAGTACTGTCTGAACAGTACATTCAGTCTTTCAGGTCCCAGAAGTGCATCAACACACCCGGTACAGCCCTGGCATCTATGCTCCGGGTCTCCAGTACAGCTCTGCAATCTTACCACTCCTCACCACAGCCACTTTATCTGTGGTGCTTCTCAACACTTTCCTATGTATGGTTCCAGCTCTTGCCTGGAGATATCAGACATGAACCCTCCATCATTCCCCAGACTTCTGTGCAACTCTGGATACATCTACACTGCAAGAAAAGACCCACAGCACAGCTGTGGCTGGCCTTGGTCAGCTGACTCTGCCTATGGGGCTATGAAAATCCCCTGTAGACATTTGGGCTCAGACTGAAGCCCAATGTCTGAGGCTACCGTGCGTATGGCTTTCAATTCACAGCAATGTAAACTGTGGGACCTAAATTACTATCCTTCACTGTACAAGAAAGACAGAGCTACCCCCTTCAAAAGAGCCTACTAATATGGACTTGTAATGTCAAACTTTCACACTTTTTTTCACTCTATATTTCAGTAAAATTTAATCTCTCCAATCACTGCTGTAGGCTAATAGCTTGTTGTACAGCATAATGTCAAAAATGTCAAACATAAGGGGGGGAGGGAGGGAGATCATGAGAGTGGGATAAAACCTCTTTTGTGGCTGATACTTTCACAGGCTGTGCATTTTCTTCACCAGAGTCTTGGGATTTAGTCATTAACCAACTCTGAATAAAAGGGAAAGTTGGTTCCACTTTCAGTGCTACACTGACTAGTGCCTCCAACAGCATTGTATACCTAAAGAATATATTCTGCAGAACAGTAAATTTTTCAAGCTCTTCATTGTATCAGATGTTAAGACCAAATACCTAAGCCTTTGAAGAAAATTAAAAAAAATATATTTGCAGCAACTGTTTTTCCTGGACCAAATGATTTGAAGAAAAGTGAAAAATCTGGTTGTGAACTTAAAAATAAAGTAGTGAGAGAGGAGGTAGTCTAGCTATGGTATTGATTCTATTTCAGGAGAAGAAATATTGTTTTAGTTAGAGCCAATGGACATAAATTACCTGCCTGACTTTCTCATATATGATTGTGATGATTTGGGGAATCAGTCTGTATATAACTTATGAGTTCTGGTTGAGGTTATGAGGTTATTATTTGAAATTGTTGTATCATAGAATGCCTCTGTGTGGAATCCACCGTTTGCTGAGTGGAGCTGAACTATATGCCTCCCAGATGAAGAACAATGGAAAGTTATTAACTTTAATGACCATGCTCTGGATCTAACAATGGGTATGCTACAGGGGTTGCCTGAGTGAGGAAACCAGTTTGACCAAGTTTCTGCACAGGGGATTAGTGAAGTGGGGAGTGGAAAATTTCCAAACAAAACAAAGGGACAGAAGTGACAAAGGTAGGGATTGAAAAAGGATTCATGGGGGGAAACAAGAGGTAGAGCTGGTCCAAAATTTTCAGATGAAACAGAGTTTCATCAGATAATGCTGATTCATATCATCTGAAATATTTTGTGGAAACACGTATTGGTGTTTTCCAAAGGATTTTTTGGTGGGGATTTCTGGTTCACGAGGAAAGAAAGTATTTTTTTCCCAATTTGGAATTAAACCAAATTTTGAAAAAGCAAAATATCCGGTGAACTAGAAAACCCATGTTTCAGCCAGCTCTACAGAGGTGAAAGCTATTGGAGGGGCAGGAGATGGAAAGAGATAGGCAGGCCTTTGTAGCAAGGGGTAGAGCGTCCATATTAACTACAAAACCAGTCAAAGTCAGAGTAAGATGGCTGAGCTGGAAAGGCTCTGTGATTCTTAAGAGAAGTCATGGGGAAAGAGCCTGGAGACCCCAGAGGACTCTGCTGTAAGTCCAAAGAACTCTCCAGCATGATGAGGAAACTGAGGCATGTATATGTTTATTATTTTTATAGAGCTGTATATTTCTTGCTAAGTAAAGAGTAATGGTGTTTTAGAATCCTGTGCAAAGTCTAGCATTGTGTCTGCTGACTTTAACTGTTTATACCTCTGAAGAGGTAAATTCTATACCAGAAGGCGCTTACTTTCACTGTCATTCTAGGGTACCTGCAAGAGCTGCTGGGGAAGCTTTGGTGAGATGACGCTAGTTTCAGGGCCTGGCCAGTTGGAGCCACGGGGCTCCACTGCCAAGAGGAGTATCAGCCATGGAATGCATGCTAGAGATGCAAAGCTAGAAACAGTGACTAAACTCTGCTCAGCCCCCTATCAAGCTAAGGGCAAATGGGATTCAGCATTTGTGACCCCACACAGCAGGTTGGTGAATGGCAAGCAGGGGAAGCTTGACCAGATCTGTGATGATGATAAACCATGAAATTCTCACAAGTGACTCAGTAGCATATACCATCTGAAATGACTGCATGCCAAATATTCTGATACAATTGCATAACTCCCCTTAAACAAAGAGGTAATGGAAAGTCTGCAGCAATGATTTAACACCACTTTAGTTCTTCACTGTGGTCCTTCTATCTCTGCCATTAATATTTATGTTTTGTTTCTCTCCTTCATGCTACAGCAATAATGATGAGGATGCAACCCCAGATGCTCATTTCTTGTGTTATAGCTTCAGGCTTGGAATGTTTGATTTGCCCTCATGATTGTGGGCATCATTTCCCAGGCCTATGTATATTAGAGTCCCAAGAATGAATCAAGAAAACTGAGTTTTCTTAACTTTTAGGGGAATACCTTTCACTTCAAAATCTTCATCCCATAGTTAGCCATAGCTCCAGCTTCTTCATTAAGAATACTAGTGTTGTGCTTCCACTGCTTGTGAGCTCAACTGGCATACTGTCCACAGCTACTGCTGTGTTTTACTTTTCACTTTTTGTAGTGATATGTACATAATATGCAGAGTGGAAAGGAGTGTGATGGAGAAGCAGTGCAGCAGTAATAGAAGTAGATACAGAACACAGTACTAGGAGATATTTGTTGTTTGATACCATTTTATTTTGTTTTTGTTTGGAGTGACAGATAAACATAGGGAGGAGACAAAGGGAAAGATTGTTCCTCTTATGGTCTGTCACACACAAAAACATGAAGGCGGTGGCAGAAACATAGTATATGACTAGGGATAAGGGCCTTGGGATTTTTAATTTTCTCTGGGCCTAGAAATACTCGTGGCAGCCTTGTAATTAGCTACTTTGTTACCAGGTAGGCTAGAATGTCTGATTACCTGTTAACTTTTTTTTCTGCTTCTTGAAGATGCCCACAAATTGAAATATTAATTCATGTTTCTTGGTTCTATTTAGAGCTTTCCAACAGAAAGTTTGATTTGCTGTGTCACCAGGGTTTTAAATCTGTGCAAGTTTCTCTGAAATTTCAGAGCTTCTCTTTAAACCTTCTGGAATGTCGTGACACAAGGTGATATATACATAGCAAACATCTTTCCAGAAGCTCCACAAATGTATTGGTACAAACTTATTTTGAGGCTAAACAACTCAATTTTTTTGTTCTTAGAATGAACTGCAAAACAACAACAACAAACTCATTTATAAAGGCTTAGAAAATTGAAGAATATGAAGGTGTTTTGCTTTTGGAAGCTGCAAAATCACATCTACTTCATATTAAAAGTGGTAGTTGGTGAAGGAGTAATTATTACTCGAAGTATTTCTGGATCACTGGAATAAGTATCATTATTTGGCATGGCGGAAGGATCTCATTTTAAATGTTGCAGCAAATTTGCCCTCTGGGCCACAGGGTGGTAACCTGAAACCTATTCAAGATTAGCATAGAAACTTGTTTAATAATTTTTCTATAATTACCTACCATTCTGTTCATGCTATACAAAGAATGGCCCTGATTCAGCAAGGTACTAGAGCAGGGATCGGCAACCTTTCAGAAGTGGTGTGCCGAGTCTTCATTTATTCACTCTAATTTAAGGTTTCGCGTGCCAGTAATACATTTTAATGTTTTTAGAAGGTCTCTTTCTATAAGTCTATAATATATAAATAAACTATTGTTGTATGTAAAGTAAATAAGGTTTTTACAATGTTTAAGAAACTTAATTTAAAATTAAATTAAAATGCAGCGCCCCCCGGACCGGTGGCCAGGACCTGAGCAGTGTGACTGCCACTGAAAATCAGCTTGCGTGCCGCCTTCGGCACGCGTGCCATCGGCTGCCTACCCGTGTACTAGAGTGTATGCCTAACTGTAATAACATGAGTAGTTTCCCTGACTTCAGTGGGATTACTTGTACTCACTGCTTAAAGTTAGGTGCACACTTAAATGCCTGAATGATTCAGAGCCAGTAATACTGGGATTAGTTGCTTTTATGAAGATGTCAAGCAGACGTCAACATTTCCTGGATGTTGAGTGTGTTCCTCCATTCGCCAAAACAATAACTGTAGTCTGTTTCTTTTTGGGATACATGGGTTCAACAACGTCTTTTTGGACATTCATGTGCTTATAGCACCTTCCTGAACAACATACATACACAAAAGAAAAAGAGTAGGTAGCTTAATCTGTTTTGCCATAGTGACTTTCTCAATTGTAATCCCAGTCTTCTCTTTGGCGTACTTAGAAGTAACACCCTGTTGTACAGGATACTATTTCAGGAAAGTCTTGGGAGGAGAGTAATTGATTTATTTGTATATTTACTTCAATTAAAAAAGATCAAGTTAATGAGGTTGAAATACTTTCTCAAATAGGCCTGAGCATGGCAAAAACCAAGGCTAGACAAAAGAGATTTCTGTTATGTGCCATTAAGAAAGTGGAAATAAGGATCTCTTTCCCTTTGACTTCAGTGGGTGATGGGATTGCTCATTATCTCTGAAAATCAGACCATTTTTTGGGGGTAGGGTGGGGGATCTTAAATATAAATAAAATAACCTAATTTAATGGAGCAAGATAAAATATGCTCAAGTCAAAATTTTCTAACTCTCTGTAACATGACATCCTGTATATCAGGGGTAGGCAACCTATGGCACGCGTGCCGAAGGCGGCACCCGAGCTGATTTTCAGCGGCACTCACACTGCCCAGGTCCTGGCCACTGGTCTGGGGGGCTCTGCATTTTAATTTAATTTTAAATGAAGCTTCTTAAACATTTTAAAAATCTTATTTACTTGACATACAACAATAGTTTAGTTATATATTATAGACTTATAGAAAGAGACCTTCTAAAAATGTTAAAATGTATTACTGGCACGCGAAACCTTAAATTAGAGTGAATAAATGAAGACTCGGCACACCACTTCTGAAAGGTTGCCGACCCCTGCTGTATATGCTACAATATTTTATATGAAATATACTATTTAATAGAACAAAAGCAAACACTTGTAGTCCTCAAACACACAAAAGACCTCACATTACCCCACTGCAGCCTCCTCAGCCTCAGAAGGTTCTAGACATACTTCAGAATTGTAATATCTTATGCTTCTTCCATTTCCTTCAATCCCTGCTTTAATTGTATATATCTTATCACTTTATTTTGAAGTAAAATGTTGGTGGCTTAATATGATGAGCTCCTTTTTTCTTCCATACTCTTTAGTACTTCTACCCTAAATGAGTGCACAAGGTGTCCCTTATGCTGTGTCTGCTTCTTAAGAGTAACTGGCATCAACACGATGGTAGCTTTGTCAGAAGAAGAAAAACCCAGTTGTTACTGAGGCCTGAATGATCTACACTAAAAAGTTACCTTGACCCAGCTATGTCACTGAGGGGTGTATAAAATTCACACCACTGAGAAATATACATAAACCCGGTGTAGACAGTGTTAAGTTGATGGAAGAATTCTTCTGTCTACCTAGCTACCACCTCTTGGGGAGGTGGATTACCATGCCGATGGGAGAACCCCTCCCATTGGCATAGGTGATGTCTACACTGAAGCACTTCAGTGGCACAGCTGCACTGCAGCTGTACTGCTTTAGCATTTCAGGTGTAGACAAGCGCTGAGCTCCTATCAACCTCCTTGAGGTTGGTCAAGAATGTTCACCATATACTTTTTGCTCATGAGTGCCCTCTAATCCGTGAGTTAGTCAAGTTCAGGCATGTATCCTTGATTTGACCTTAAACAACCACCATTATACTTCAGGAAAAATGTAACATATACATGTAATATATTTGTTAAACTCCTCTTTCACAATTATGAATTGTGATGTCACAACACCTGGATTGTGATACCAGCTAATGTACCCAGTAAAAGGAGCAAATTGACAGTGAAGGGTAAATCTGTGTATGCACATGCATAGATAATTTATATTGTCAGTGATCATATTGAGAAATAAAATTAAAAAAGAATATAATGAATATTTTAAAAGTGTTATGTTTGTTTTGTTTTTGCAGTGTAGCAGTCATATTCTTGGTCAGAACATCTCAAGTTATGTTGGTAGCCATAACAGGCTTTCAAAGCATGGAGGAAGAAACTAATTTTCTGTTAACATATATAATTTTTATAATCAGTATTTCTGAAATTAATTCTGTGGACGTGCCATGTATTGAATGTGTTTTCTTTTTTAAAAAAGTATGGAACTTGTGAGTGCTCTAGAAATACTTCAGAATCCCCTACTTGGAAGACACATTTTATACATCTAGTGTTGCTACATTTGTTGAATAAATTAAAGTTTTTGAAGAGTGATTGAATTGCTTTTGGATTTTTTAAAAATATATCAAATAAGAAATACAATATGTAATTTGGATGTAAAAGGAGATCCAAATAATTTCCCTCTTAAATGCAGTTTTTCTCTTTCAGATGTGTGGTCAAGTCCACAAGCTACCATATCTATCTAGATATTGAAAAGGACCCTTAAAATATTTACATAAAACACATCTATGCATAGATTTCAATACAAATAAATCATAGACATTATTTATTGGTATTCTATTATCAATAAACACGGTGAATAAAATGTAACTTATCACATTACAATAAATAGCTAAATATTAAATATACATTTCATAATAACAAGTGAATGATAGCATGCATAGGTGCCAACTCTGTGGGTGCTTCAGGGCTGGAGCACCCAGGGGTAAAAAATGGTGGGTACTCTGCACCAACCAGCAGCCCCTCTTTCAGGCCCCCTCTCTCCTCCAGCATTTCCATGCCCTGCCAATCAGCGCCTCCCCATCCCTCCCCATGCCCATCACAATCAGCTGTTTCGCAGCATGCAGGAGGCTCTGACCGGAGGGGGGAGAAGCAAGAACGTGGAAAGCTCGGGGGAGGGGGAGGAATGGGGTGGAAGGAGGTGGGGTGGGGACATGGGGGAAGGGATGGAGTGGGGGCAGGGCCTGGTGCAGAGCCAGGGGTCAAGCACCCCCCAGCACATTGGAAAATCAGCACCTGTGATAGCATGTCTCATTTTGGCAGTATGGCAGCTATATGTTTGTAATCCTAAACCACCTCACTGAAGGGGAATCTTTGGGTGGTAGAGAAGAGGAATGTAGTTATTCCTTTTATGTCTCAAATCTCAACAGTTGGCAGAGGATATATGACTAGGGTATCCTTATACCCTGATGATCTGTGAATGCTGGAATTTCCCCTGGGAAGTGGTGGTGGGGTGTTCAGATCAGTTGAGAACCTGGACCCACAAAATTACTATTAATGAAAGCAGCAGTTAATACTTAATATCAGTGGTCTCTGAGACCTTACCAGAAGATTCACTTGGTGATCCCCCCCGCCCGCAAGTAATAAAGTGACCAGGCTCAAACAATGAATAATATTTACTTTTATAAATAACTTGTCTTTTAGGGGTCTGTCCTGCAGGGTAATGCATACGTTGGACCTGATCCCACAAAGCATTTAAATATGTACATAACTTTAAGCATGTGAACAGTACTATTGATTTCAATGAGGTTACTCAGATGCTTAAAGTTAAACACATGTTTAAGTGCTTTGCTGGAGTAAGGGCAGAATACTCTGCAACTGGCAAGATCGATCCCTAATTCTTTTCCTGAACTTCAGTATTTTCTAATATTACCCCAAAAGTAGAAGCTATTTAAAATAAAATATGGGAACACTTTCTAGCAAGCTTATAAATCCATTTCAATCAGAAATAAATATAAAATTAATCAGTAATATGCACTTTTGGTAGAGTCAATCCCGCTTGAATTTGCTTAAGATGCCATACTATGTTTAGGTCTTGCACTGGTCCTGACACTGAATTATCTTGAGCAACAGATTTTTTTTTTAGATGAAATAAAATAAATTCTTGAGATCAGAAGGAATAATTCCTTCCCAAAACCCCCCTTAAGAATCTTTCCAAAAGGTGTCGTAGTAGAATGCAAATATTTATTTCTTGATGTGGATATCCTGCCGGCCAGTCATAACTCAGATACCATATATAAAAAACATACACCCTGGTCAGAAAACAGTGGCTCACTTAATCTCTCTGTGCCTCAGTTTCCAATCTTTAAAACTGGGATAATAATCCTTCCTTGTTTCACATATATATTAGAAGGAAAATTTGTTTAATGTATGTGCAACGCTCAGATAACATAATGAGGGCTACAGAAAACATGCAGTAAATAAAGAAAAGAAATACAACAGGGATCGGCAACCTTTGGCATGCCGCCCGTCAGGGAAATCCGCTGGCGGGCCAGGATGGTTTGTTTACCTGCAGCGTCCGCAGGTTCAGCCGATCGCAGCTCCCCACTGGCCACGGTTCACTGTGCCAGGCCAATAGGGGCTGCGGGAAGCGGCATGGGCTGAGGGATGTGCTGGCTGCCGCTTCCCACAGCCCCCATAATGACGAGTATGATATCATGTCTCATTCACTCCCCACTCCCAGTCAAACTCATTTTTTATTGTGTTCAGACATATTTTGTGCTTTTTTGTTTTGATTTTGGTGTTTTGGAGGTGGGAGGAGGTTTGGCAGTAACCAAGTTTGTCCAGAATTAGAATTCTTGATTTTTGTTAGCTATTCTTCAGAGCTAAATATTAAGTCACTCTACTCATTTCACAGTGCATTTCAGACACAGCAGTTATATCTCATTAGCTGGACAAATGGGAATTTTGAATTGCAGCTCCAATGCCTAAGGGAACCCATATTTCAACCCATGACAAACCAGGAAAACTGTAACTTTATGGTTGAAATTTACCTGTTCACTTAAATTTCGTGCTGCTTGACATACAAAGCAACATAAAATTTAACTGGATAGGTAAATTTCTAACACAGAGATAGCAGTGTTTGACATGAGGTTGTGTATAATGGCTGTACTGTAGTATTGCATCTTCAGTAGGGAGAACAAAAACATCCAGAGTTGCAAGAGCAAGGATAAAACAATGAGAACAAAAGCCAACCTCTAACTAATGGGTGTTAGGAAGAAACTTGCTTCAAGAGCAGGATATTCCATAGCCATCTATTGCAAGATGCTCTTTTCTCTGAAGCATCTGGCATTGACCACTGTTGGAGACAGGATACCAGTCCACAAAGACCACTAGTCTGATCCAGTATGTCAATTCCTATATTCCAATACCATAGTTTACACTGAGATAGCAGTTCAATTTTTCTATTTTCAGTCATCTTGCTCAAAAATTGCCTTTTGGAGTAAAATTTTTGCATGCTTCTATTTTTTTTTTAAATGTAAAGAAGTTTTTCATGTGAGATTTTTTTCATATCCGTGTTTCCTTCATGAATGACTTTCAAATGAATTTCTTAGAAAATGTCACATTTTTGTAAATGGCAATGAATGAGAAATATTTACTTTGTTTTCTTGAAGAAAGATGGTTTTGAAATAGTTATGGATTGTTAGAAATGTCATACTGAGTATGCACAGTGTGTTGTGTTTCTTAGCTATAGACTAAAGTGCAATGATATAAATGTTTGCTGGTGGGGAGATGTGAAAGATCACATATGCATATTTGGAAGTGCAATCATTGCAAGTCCCAAGCCTCAAAATAATTTCAAATTGGGAGAAAGGGTTAACATATGAGAGCTTTTCTTACCTTTCACAAAGTAGGTTTATATACCTTCCAAGGCATATGGAACTTTCTGTCTGGGTAATATAACTCAACATTCCTTTTTAGGACAAGAACTCTCCTAAATGTTTCTTCTTGCCACTTGTGAAGATGTTTTATATAAACGAATACCTCATTTGTATTTGGTTTCCTTCTTGTTGTTTTATGTAGTGTTTTGTGTCATTCTGTAAATAATGATACATTACAGACACATAGAAAGGCAAGGTCTACACATATGGTCCCCAAACGTTTCACGGTCGCACACGCCCCCCCTCCATCCACGCCTCCCCCTGAGCCAGGGCCGGGAGTGGGGCCATGGCTCCCGGTGGGTCCGAGGCGGGGGCTGTAGCTGGGGGCGGGCCTGAGGCCGGGGGCTGAGGCTGGGGCTCGACACGGGGCTGGGAACTGGAGCCACGGCTGGGGGCGGGACTGGAGCAGAGATGGGGGCAGAGCTGGGCTGGGTGGCAGGGGGGACTGAGTGACGCTTCCTCCCCGCCTCCCATGGTGGCTGGCCTGGGGTTCCCCAAATGTTCCTGCACACCCCTCTAAGAGGGTGTGCCCCACAGTTTGGGGACCACTGGTCTATACTCTGAGGAGCTTGCAATATAGATGAGACTGTTACAACCCATACAGTTAAAGCTAGGAAATGAGAGTAAAACTGCACTGGAAGGCCAAATGATAGAAATTAGTTTTGTGGAGGAATCTGAAGGAGGAAAGTCAGGTTGTGTGGCAATTCCCATATTCTATTTCATCCTATTCTGGCTTTCTAAGTTTTATGTATTATTATGTTTTATGCATTATTTCTTCTTATGTATTTACGTATCTGCAATTTTTGTTTTAAATATAAGGGTTGCACACTAATAAAATAGCATCCAGAAGGTGGTATGATGAACAATTATAGAATTGTGTGTTAGTGAAGAAAGATAACTGGACATAAGGATCAGTAAACATTGTTAGCTCTTCTTGAGTGATTATCAGTATGTGCATTCCACTCCAGGTGTGCTTACAATTACAATTGTTAAGCTAGCGGTATCCATTCTGTCCACACATGCTCAGATAACCCTTGCACTCCGTACAGAGAATATAAAGGTCAGAGCTGGCCGAACCACCACTCCACTTCATTCTCATTGCCCTATGTGTGAGAAATTGTGCTTAGTGTCCACTTCCCTCCCAGCTATATTATCTCTAGGAAATAATAAATAGATGTAATAGTTGGTTTAGTAGATTTTGCCATTTGGCGGTCCTTTTTGTAGGTATACTTGCTAGTTTTCTCCCTTTTTGTATATATATTCTCTCCACCCCATCAGTGGAGACAGTATATTCTCTCCACCCAGGCCTGCCTCCCCGAGCCTCTTTCCTTCCCTTCTTATTGTGAGGGAATACAAGGAGTGGAAGATGGGAGGGATCAGCAAGGAAAGCCACCTTATTGAGGTCAGAACATGTCGGGATAAAGTGAGAAAGGCCAAAAGCCATGTAGAGTTGGACCTTGCAAAGGGAATTAAAACCAATAGTAAAAGGTTCTATAGCCATATAAATAAGAAGAAAACAAAGAAAGAAGAAGTGGAACTGCTAAACACTGAGGATGGAGTGGAGGTTAAGGATAATCTAGGCATGGCCCAATATCTAAACAAATACTTTGCCTCAGTCTTTAATGAGGCTAATGAGGCGCTTAGGGATCATGGCAGGATGACAAATGGGAATGAGGATATGGAGGTAGATATTACCACATCCGAGGTAGAAGCCAAACTCGAACAGCTTAATGGGACTAAATTGGGGGGCCCAGATAACCTTCATCCAAGAATATTAAAGGAAATGTCACATGAAATTGCAAGCCCATTAGCAAGAATTTTTAATGAATCTGTAAACTCAGGGGTTGTACCGTATGACTGGAGAATTGCTAACATAGTTCCTATTTTTAAGAAAGGGAAAAAAAAGTGATCCGGGTAACTACAGGCCTGTCAGTTTGACATCTGTAGTATGCAAGGTCTTAGAAAAATTTTTGAAGGAGAAAGTAGTTAAGGACATTGAGGTCAATGGTAATTGGGACAAAATACAACATGGTTTTACAAAAGGTAGATCATGCCAAACCAACCTGATTTCCTTCTTTGAGAAGGTAACAGGTTTTTTAGACAAAGGAAATGCAGTGGATCTAATTTACCTTGATTTCAGTAAGGTATTTGATACGGTCCCAAATGGGGAATTATTAGTTAAATTGGAAAAGATGGGGATCAATATGAAAATTGAAAGGTGGATAAGGAACTGGTTAAAGGGGAGACTACAATGGGTCATACTGAACGGTGAACTGTCAGGCTGGAGGGAGGTTATTAGTGGAGTTCCGCAGGGATTGGTTTTGGGACCAACCTTATTTAATCTTTTTATTACTGACCTTGGCACAAAAAGGGGGAGTGTGCTAATAAAGTTTGCAGATGACACAGAGCTGGGAGGTATAGGCAATACAGAGAGGGACCGGGATATCCTAAAGGAAGATCTGGATGACCTTGTAAACTGGAGTAATAGTAATAGTATGAAATGTAATAGTGAAAAGTGCAAGGTCATGCATTTAGGGATTAATAACAAGAATTTTTATTATAAGCTGAGGACGCATCAGTTGGAAGTAACAGAGGAGGAGAAGGACCTCAGAGTATTGGGTGATCACAGGATGACTATAAGCTGCCAATGTGATATGGCCATGAAAAAAGCTGATGCGGTCTTGGGATGCATCAGGTGAGGTATTTCCAGAAGAGATAAGGCGGTGTTAGTACCGTTACACAAGGCACTGGTGAGACCTCATCTGGAATACTGTGCAGTTTTGGTCTCCCATGTTTAAGAGGGATGAATTCAAACTGGAACAGGTACAGAGAATGGCTATTAGGATGATCCGAGGAATGGAAAACCTGTCTTATGAAAGGAGACTCAAAGAGCTTGGCTTGTTTCGCCTAACCAAAAGAAGGCTTAGGGGAGATATGATTGCTCTCTATAAATAAATCAGAGGGATAAATACCAGGGAGGGAGAGGAAATATTTAAATAAAGTACCAGTGTGGACACAAGAACAAATGGATATAAACTGGCCATCAGGAAGTTTAGACTTGAAATTAGACGAAGGTTTCTAACCATCAGAGGAGTGAAGTTCTGGAACAGCCTTCCAAGGGGAGCAGTGGGGGCAAAAGACATATCTGGCTTCAAGATTAAGCTTGATAAATTTATGGAGGGGATGGTATGATGGGATAGCCTACTTTTGGCAATTAATTGATCTTTGACTATTAGCAGTAAATATGCCCAATGGCCTGTGATGGGCTGTTAGATGGGGTGGGATCTGAGTTACTACAGAGAATTCTTTCCTGGGTGTCTGGCTGGTGAGTCTTGCCCACATGTTCAGGGTTTAGCTGATCACCATATTTGGGGTCGGGCAGGAATTTTCCTCCAGGGCAGATTGACAGAGGCCCTGGGGGGTTTTCGCCTTCCTCTGCAGCATGGGGCATGGGTCACTTTCTGGAGGATTCTCTGCATCTTGAAGTCTTTAAACCATGATTTGAGGACTTCAACAGCTCAGACATAGGTGAGAGGTTTATTACAGGAGTGGGTGGGTGAGATTATGTGGCCTGCATTGAGCAGGAGGTCAGACTAGACAATCATAATGGTCCCTTCTGACTTTAAAGTCTGTGACTCTATAGTATTTTTCTTCTGTAGGGATTATGTCTCTCTCAACATCTTCTGGCTTCAATTTCTGCATGTCTTGTGTATGAACTTTCCTTAAGATGACAGACAGTCTATGTCTGTGAAATGTGGAATATGTAAGTCTAATTTGAAAAGGAGAAGAAAATCTGGAGAAGTCAGATTTAATATTTATCTCATGGACTGTTTCATGAGGCCAGCCTCATACTCAGGTCCATATGCAGCCATTAGCCGCAAAAAATGGTCTCTTCCAACTCTGTATTGGGTGCGGCCAAAGAGATCTACCTCATCAAAGACCACTGGTAGGGATATTTAAAATAGGTTGTTGGGGATAATACTGTCCACTCTGGTCAAGAATCCAGACAAACATGACCTCAAAAAGTGTCTGAAAGGAAAAGATCTAAATCTCTTACCTGCTCCAGGCTAAGGAGACTCCATGGCCTGGGGTGACTACCAATTGAATTTCCGGGGAGCCTGGTATCAACTGCTCAGTACCAACATCTAGAACATCTGTGGCACCCACAGGGTACCACGTATGTGGTTGTCTTGTTCAGCTCTCTAAGGGGGCACCTACTCACTATTAGAGCTCACCACACATTTATAGAGTGAGTCTCTTTCCCCCCCCATCCTACATAACCCCATTTCTTAAGAGATTAGTGAGGGTATTTCTACCAGTAATGGAATCAACCCAAGTAATATATTTAAATGTAGTTTTAATGTCTTGTACGCCATCCCTTCCAAACTTTGGATACTTGTCCTTTACTATATATATAATATGAAGACTTCCTTTTTTGTAGCTATGACATCCGCAAGGAGGTGGTAGAATTAGGAGCTTTTATGCCTTGACCTCCTTACACAGGTTTTCATATAGATAAGGTGTCTCTGAGTCCCAGGTTCACTCCCAAAATTGTGTCAGAGTTTTATTTAAGTCAGGTCATTCATTTGCCCATATCTTCTTCCAAAAATCCATTCTAAACATGGTGAAGCTTCAGATAAATCCTTTAGATTTTAGTAGGGCCTTTTCCCTTCACAGAACCAAGTCCTTTAGATCATATCTGAGAATTTTTAGTTCCTTTGCTGGAAGGACAAAGGGAACTCTACATCCACCCAAATGCTGTCTAAATGGATGTCAAAGTGTATTAGTTTATGCTATGAGTTGGTCAAATTAGTTCCTTCAAACAATATTAGAGGACATTCCACCTGGGTACAAAAAGTATTAGGGTACAAGGTATTTAAAATATCCCTATAATTGACATCTGTAAAGCTACGACAGAGTCATCTATACACACCTTAACTAAACCTTATGCTGTAACTTAGCATCTAGAGTAGATACTTCTTGAGGTAGAGTAATCTGTCAGTCTTTATTTAGATAAAACCCTGTGCCCCCACAAACTTATACAGATTATTGCTTGGAGTCATCTAGAGTGGGATACACATAGTCACAGTCACACTCAAAGAAGAAAAGAAGGTTATTTACCTGTACAATAACTGGCATTCTTTGAGATGTGTTCTCTGTATATGTATTCCATGTCATGACCCACTCTTCTTCTTCAGCATCCTACTACACCTTGGGATCTGTGGTAGAGAAGGAATTTGGAGGGTGGTTGCTATGGCTCGACCCTATATGCCCTCGGTACTGAGCGAAAAGGTGTTCAGGGTGCATGCTAATTAAAAATCTCTCAACGAGAGCACATGGAGTGCATTCACACCTGGAGTGGAATACACTTATGGGCAACACATCTTGAAGAGGTCCATTTACTCTGTAGATAAGTAATTTTCTGTTGATACGTTATCACTGGAGTTAGCAATGGAAGTGCACTTTTTTTTGTAATATAAATGGGAGTACTCATAAGTACCATCCTGAATTATAAAAATGACTGCATGATTCAGTGAGTGTCTAAATTACTCATCTATATTGCTATACATTCTTGTGAAAATGAACATTTCTGGAAATGCATACTCTCCATGCATAATGCATGCATAACTTCAACAATAATCTTGTATTAAGATAGAAACAATGGTACTAGACGAGTTTGGGTGAGGGAAAGGAGTGTAGAAGTACAGCTGCAAATTCAAAGGAGCTAGCGCTAGAAGAGATGTGCTTCCTAAAAATTTCCATCGAAAATTTCCTGTATGGATATGTATTACCATACAGGAACAATCGTAGAATCTTTGAGATCTGAACTATAATTGCTAATCTGGCCTACAATAGATATAGCTAGAGACAAGGTTGTCCAGTGCAGACATCTGGAGAGCCTCTCAGGGACATCTAGACATTTAGAAGTCTTTTTAACCATCCCAAATCCATTTTTTCTAGTCACTTAGCTGATGTGAAAGCATATTCCAGGAGTCCCTTTTTAAAAGAAACCACAATAGAGAAGAGGTCTGTGCTAAAGTTTAAGTATAGCATTGATGCTGGCTCTCTAATAACTTTGTCCAACAACAAAGTAGTTTTGAAGTCCCTTATATATATGTAGAACTTTTTCCATTCCACTTATCTTATTCTAAAGACCCTTTATTGACACTGAATCTACTACCCTGTTGCTTTTAATGAAAGATTTTATCCCTTTGAATGAGTCTTTAAGTCTTTCTCCTTTTTTTTATTCTTTCTCCTCTCCCACAGTCCCTTCCCCCTTCCCACCCTCCCTGCTCCCCTTCATTCATTTTAGGTCAGTCTCTACATTAAAATGGCTGCTGTTGACTTGCTAAGGAATAATACGGAGAAAATCATGAGTCCGATTAAAGATTGTTTCACTAGGGCTATAGTAGCCTTAGGTCAGCTCTTCTAGTTGAGATTTATAGGACAGATCTTTTGAGTTCACTGCATTCTTTCATTAAGCTTGCTGTGCTGACATGGTATCATGGACAGAATCTAAATTTGGCTGTATGAGATACAACTGTTTCCTGCCTAAATACACAAAATACAAGCTAACCCTTGTGTTTTTGTCCTGTGTTCATGGAGTTCCTGGGCTACATTTACACAGTTCTGCACAGGAGGTTTAAGCCATAAAACTTGCTCATCAGATAATGGTTTTCTCTGTGCATCTCTCATGCCCTGGTTTCAGAATAGAATCCTCCATTGCTTTATAGAGCATAATTTTATATTCTATGTATAGACAGATAACTAATCAATTACCCAATTCACAGTTGCAGACATGTAGGATGGGCAAATGGGACATCTTAAAAATTGAAACCTGCCAGGCTTCAAGGAAAAACACAAGTAAAATAAATCTGTAGACTTTATTACCACATTGTGAACATCAGTTCTGGGTGGCTTACTTTTTGATTTTGTGAAAACGTTCGTATTTTGGGGCACTGTACAAGAATCAACACGTCACAAATTGGAGAAAGAGGCAACCCTTTCTAACAAAATAAAATAAAATATCTCACTTTTTGTATTCTATTTGTAAAGATAAGATATAAATTAAGCAATATGAATTTCTTTTGTGTGTGTGTGTTATGAAAAGAGTCAAATATTTTAGTTTTATGAAGTCATTTTTAAATGGCGCTTTTTTATTATGCATTCTTATGTATGTTGGTGCCTTAGGCTTTATTCAACACATGCTGTTTTGTAGCTGTAATATCATATCTGTAGAAGACAGTTACTCCTGGGGGGAGGGGAGGAAATCATCTTGGTTTCTCTTTAGTAGTAATCCTTATAGAATCAAACTTGACAAATGTACATTTCTATTTATAAAGCCAGGTTTTGTTGTTGTTGTTGCATTAAAAAGGGCCCAGACTTGGACTTTATGACATTGTACACTTCATATCTTAAATAAAATGCATGAATGAGCTCTGAGTAGATAAGGAGGGTTTAAGCTTGAATCAAGTTTGCATAATTAGCAACCCTGAGATGTCAGTATAAATATAGCCAAGAGTATGGTAAGATGTAATATTACCAACAGAAAGTTCTAATTACTATAAGACTATTTTTCTACTTAGATGAAATTCATTATTTTTGCCACCTATATCTCTTCAAACAAATTGCTGTAAGCATTATAGTGGAAATGTGCATTTATTTTACATTCTTCCATTTTGCATTAAAAAAAGCTCACAGTAGTTAAGTGTGAAGGTAAAAGCAAGTTGTGTATTCAAGTGTTGTTTTTCCTTAGTAGATTTATGTCAATGGAAAACACAGTAGATATCCATCAAAATGAAACTTATAAGGACAACTCATTAATAAACATTTATTATAATCTTCAGATAGCTTTACAGTTCTTTTTTATAACACAGTAGAAGTTGATAAAGAAAATCACATATTGTATATTTACAATTTAGCAAATAAGTTTTTCATTTCAATGAAATCTCTTCCCTCCCCCCACCACTCCCTTTTCTCACTCACTCTGAAAATAAGGCATCGCTATATTGAAACCTTTGTTGTATTTTTTTTTAAAATGTTAGAGTGGATGCATTTAGATAAGGTCACACAATCCACACTTTTAATACAGCAGCCAGGTAACTAATCTACAGATGTTGGAAAGAGTGACTGCCACCTAACTGCTTGATGCTTAAGTTATTAATGTATATGAAATATAAATACTTCAAAATATATGCCAAAGGGTTAATAATCATAGGAATGATTATTCCTAACTTCCACATCAGGGAAGGTTGGTGCCACTTTAATAGACATTTGAATAAATATGTGTGTTCTAGGGCCCATATAATTACATCATATTCTCATTACATGTCAGAAAGAATATGATGAGGTTATATTCTAAGAGGTAAAAATGAGTACACTTCTTCAAAAAAACCACTACAGTGATCCATTTATGCCAATTTAAACATAGGGTTTGGGGAGAGGAAGGAAACTGAACATGGATTGCTCTTGAGTAATAAGCTCTGTGAAGAAAACTGGGCATGTCTTTACTCTGTAAAGGCCAAATACTTTTTTTCATAACAGTGCACTCCAGAAGCAACAGGGGGAAAAAAATGGTCTAGGCAATAATTAGGTAATCATTTCTTTCCTTGCACCCACTTAGCTGTTAGTGATTCAATTATGTGGTTGTTACTGGATGGGAGAAACAGTGATGATGGGATTGTCAAATATTTTATTATCTGATCATTGAATCTATACTGCTTAAGCTTTGTAATGCTTTTGGATATGTACTTTTGGTGGACAGCTTTGACTTACTAATTTTTTGAGTTTGTGTCCATCCATAACTGATCTCTTCTCAAAATGAGTGATATTTGGTTACAATATGTGTATGATTTACTTTTATAGATATTCTCTATGGCAATTGTTGATTATTAAATAATCTTGCCTTAATTTTATGGCACACTACAAACTTTTATTTCACATTCCAGATTTATAATGCTCTTTTCTTGCCATATGATACAGCAGAGCACTATGAAGGTTTATTTCTGATCATTGAAATGGCATGGGTTCAGTGAGAGATGGTAGCCGCTGATTTATATTAGTGGAAAATTCCTAAACACATTGTGTACATTTATGTTCTTTATGTAAGATTGGTTTCAGAGTAGCAGCCGTGTTAGTCTGTATCCGCAAACAGAACTCCTGTTCTTTTTATGTAAGATTGACATCCATGCCCCCTACCTGCCTCCACAGCACAGCACAGCACTGTTTACTCTTAACCAAAGTTAGCTGTTTTTCCCCGTTATGCACATTTTGCATTTACCCTGTATTCCTCCTACACTCTTTCCATCCTTGTTCATGCCTGACCTGATAATATATTCTAACTTTCGTTATCTATTTGCTTAATATTAATGCAGTCTCTTTCACAGGGGTTAATTGCTATGGTTACCTGTGATCTCTTAGAATTGTAAATGCAATTGATTTTAATGCATTTATATGTAATCATTGCCTTTCCTTATTTGGATAGTCTATGCTTCCTGTGACCACACCCACTGAGTGCTATTTGCATTATAAACTCATATAGGTTAATAAAATGCTAGTATGCTTTTCAAAGAGAATATGTACAATTATGAGTAAAAGACAATGATTTGTTCAATGCATTTCTCATGAGATGTGTTTTTGAATCTTACCTGAGTCTTGACATTGTTGATAACTTTTATTGTTGAATAAATCTTTCAATGAAACAAGATTAATTATGTTTCTATATGATACTTGAAGAAATTATATAGTTTAGGACAACTCCAAGAATAATAATTATATGCCACTGAAAGGATGGTTCCGGCAGTATTGTATCTCTCAGTAGCGCCTTTGCTTTCCTCTATAGAAAGGACCCGGTGTGGGGTAGTGGGGGAGGCAAAGGGAAGGGGAGAGAAAGAAATTGAAATACAGGCAGAAGAGTTGGGTGAACGCTATGATAGCCTTCTCCCACTCTTGAATTGTTGGCAGCTTCTTCACACACTTGAAGTTCCTTGAGAATTGCGTGTGAGAGAAACTCAGGAGCAGTCACTATAGAAGGCGTACATCTCTGAAATAGACAGGTATTAAGGCTTACAATTTTGCAAGAGATTAACTTTCCTCAGGCCACCATTAACTTTCCAAGCTACAGATGTGGTGGGCTAATGCAAACCAGGGAAACAATGCAAGCCTAAGCACTGAGCCAAACATGTTGGCTGGGTGAGAAGGATGGGACAGTGTACAGACAGATTGCTTTTCTGCATGGTACACTCCAAGGTACATGGATTAGAGACTGGGACTTTCCTGAAATCAAAGTTATAATGGAGTCACACATTTTATTTCTTCCAACTGCTTTCTTTTAGATGTATAATTGGCCCCTGTATATTTTTTTAAAGGAGGAAAGAGAAAACTAAATGTCTTTATGATCCAAAGTGTACCTAAAGAAATTCTAAGACTTTTATGACCTTACTGTAACCCAAATATTTAGTCTATACATTTTGATTAACTATTGTTACATTGTTAAATTACCGATGCCAGAGTGACTAACTTATGCTCTTTCTAATGGAAAGGTTAATTCCTAAAATATATTTTTGAGCTTTCTGTAGAACATGATTAGGTTGTCTTTTTGTTTTGTTTTCATTGGGTTTTTTTTGTCCCGAGTGGTGGTATGAAATAGGATATTCTCATTCTTAGAACATATATGCTGTTTTTATGGTTTTTGTTGATAGATTTGTAGATTCCAAGGCCAGAATGGACAATTGTGATCATCTAGTCCGAGCTCTTATATAACACAGGCCATGGCACTTCCTCAAAATAAATCCTTGAGCATTTATTTTGTTTATGTAATTATTCTAGCTATAAAGAACCTTCTTAGAGTTGAAATCATATTCTGAACTTTGACCCTGCTTCAGTAATTTCTATATTAGTTTTGGGCAAGTAATCACAGAAGCAATTATGGATACTTGTCCGCAGGCTGCCTTAGCACAGGTGTAACTGCCTGATTGCTCTATTTTAATTACTGTAGAACCCCAAGCCACTCATATGCATCTAGGTAAGTTATACAGTATACTTCAAATAAGTGAAGTCCCCTTCCAAGTACAAGTAAATACTTAATTAGTTTAATTTGCTACACTGCACAGTAAGAAGAAGGTATCAAGACTACTAGTTATGTTATTCAGTGTGTTTGTGAAACTTAAAGCTAATGGAGATTTTTCATACAATTGGTTAAATTGCTGCATAAAAAAAGTTGAATAACAGTGCTGATTAAAGAATAGGAGTACTTATGGCACCTTAGAGATTAACACATTTATTGTAGCATAAGCTTCCGTGGGCTACAGCTCACTTCATCGGATGCATGTAGTGGAAAATACAGAAGGAAGATACAGGTCTGTCTCATCTTACGCTGGGGTTNGCGAAGTCTGGGTGGGAGGACGAGGGGGATCTGCCGGGTAAAATTGTTTTACTTTGTGTAATGGCCCATCCACTCCCAGTCTTTATTCAAACCTGTGGATGGGCCATTACACAAAGTAAAACTATTTGCCCATGCTTATTCCGCCCCCCCCCCCAGTTCCTTATATCTCCTTGTCAAGTGCTGGAAATGGGCCATTTTCTTTACTACCACAAAGACTTATTTTTCTCTCCTGCTGACAACTGATCACTCTCCTTATAATGTGTATGGTAAGATCCATTGTTTCATGTGTGTGTATATATATATATCTTCCTTCTGTATTTTCCACTACATGCATCCGATGAAGTGAGCTGTTGCCCACGAAACCTTATGCTACAATCAATTTGTTAGTCTCTAAGGTGCCACAAGTACTCCTATTCTTTTTAAGGATACAGACTAACACGGCTATTACTCTGAAACCTGAGTGCTGATTAAAACATTGAACTAGAGTTCCTTAAAATATTCAAAATATCTTCAATAATATTAATTGCAGAGACAATGCCAACTTTAGGATTTTTGTTTTTGAAGTCTTTGAAGTCTGACTTTGCAGAACAGATTGTGAATCTCTGGCCCATTACACACCTGCAGAGATTTTGGTGCTTTAGTTCTCTTGGGTGAAACAGCTGAAGCCCAAATCATGTTAATCACTGCCAGAACCAGTTGTATAAAATGCCAAAATGCAGTGAACCACTTGTTTTATAATAAATATGACAATACAGTTTAAAGTGTTGTTTTGTAAGGCTTCTAATTTGTTGTAATTTATGACTTATGAGAGTACTTCAGAGGAAAATAATATCTGGGAACGTCCAAATGAGCCTTTCACTTGAAATAAAAAGTGTATTTATGTTTGTTTGTTTTGAAAATATAAAGCAAATTTAATTACAAATAACCAAAATGTATGAACCATTCTTTTCACTGTTTTCAACTAATGAAATTAAAATACATTAA
The DNA here is from genome assembly GCA_003942145.1 of Platysternon megacephalum. Taxonomy (NCBI): domain Eukaryota; kingdom Metazoa; phylum Chordata; order Testudines; family Platysternidae; genus Platysternon; species Platysternon megacephalum. The sequence continues at coordinate 969,170 of QXTE01000132.1, read as the reverse complement.
ACTATATGGCATGTAAATCCCACTAGATTATATTCCACTATTTGAAGGAGAGACTTTACCCTGTGACTCTGCTTCAAACAGAGCTACTAATCTCAGGGACTCAAATGGAAGAGGCCACCATATGCCCACAGGAACCTTTGTCTTTTTTGCGGAGAAAACTTCCTGGGAATAACTAGTCATTAGGATCCATTGAGACCAATTTAGGCAAGAATTTATCTGGAAGCATCTTCTCCCCATTATGATGTGGAGATGAACTCCTGCTGCATTAAGAGTCATGGTTCTGTAGTAAATGAATGTAATGTGGTGTCTACATTTCCTGTCAAATCCAAGTCCAGTGTTTTGGACTTTCTGAGTTGAAAAAGCATGTTCCTTGCCATTCTACTGCAGTTCCACATCAAGGGTAGTTCAGTTCAAAGACAAGAATATCTTAATAGCATTAGATTTCATTGTGGGCATTTACAAATTTTATACTTTATGCAGGTATTTCTCCTTATGGGTTCTGTACACTGGAGTCTTTCGTCAAACATCCTCAGCCTGTTGTTGAGAGGGGTGGCTAGAGATTAAGGTCTCCTTTGTTCCCAGAAAATGTCCTCCTCCTGAAAGACACAGACTCCTGTGGGGATCCCTCAGCCTCCTCCACCTGAGACCCCTGGATTCATAGTTCTCCTGGAAGTACTTGAAGTAGAGTCAGATTCTCTCTCAGTAGAGAGGATGCGCTGAGATAAATCTCAGGTACCCTCTTCTAACTCACCCCTGGATGAGGCTGTGACGCAGGCAGACCAAGCGCCAACTCATGCCAAAGCCCCTAGGCCTCACTGAATGAAACCAGTCTGACTTACCTCTTTGTTAGCCTTGTTAAAATAGATGTTAAGTTTATAAGAATGTTTAGTGTTTAGACTTTATGCAATTCTTGTAGAATGCTGCATGAATTAACCTTACATATAACATCTGTCCCCCATGTTATAAGGTAATATTTAAGTGTTTGCTTGGTAACTATAAAAATATTTGCTCTCAAAGTGTAAACCCCGCAGTCTGGAGAGAAGCATTACTGAGTGTGAAATACTAGTTTACTACAAAAGGTGTCATCTCCTCTCCAACAAAAGAAGGCTTATAGATACCAGACTAGCCATTATGGAACATCAGTGGACAAAATACTTTGATTGCTTTTCCCATATCCATGAAGAAGAGACAAACACAAGTATGTGTCCCGTCAACTTGATCTTGGGGGGTTTGGGAGATGAAATAAAAATCCTTGTCAAGAAGAAGTTATCTCTATGTTGCTTGAACTCAGAGGCAAAGATTCTTAAGCATAAGCAAAAGATTCCCAGGTGTTTGGCCTGGGCTAGCCCTAGAGGACTCATAGAGCTTGTATATTACAGCACCTTCTATTATCTTTTGGAATCTTAGACAAGAACTTGTGTGTGTGTTTCCTTTTTCTTAGTTAATAAATCTTTAGTTAGTTTATTTTATGAGATTAGCTGCAAGCATTGTCTTTGGTTTGAGATCTGAGGTACAGTTAGCCTGGGGCAAGTGACTGGTCCTTTGGCACTGGGAGTAACCTGAATAGTATTGTGATTTTTGATGTAAGGAGCCAAAAAGACGAATATGTCGAGGTGGCAAGATAGCCCAGAATAGCTATGGAGACTGTCTGTGACTCCATGTTAAGGCTGTTACAGTGCTTGAGGAGTTCACATTTGATTTTTGGTTGGCAAAATCTAAGTATAGAACACAACCAGTTTGAGGTTTGTGCCCTGATTTGTAACAGTCTGCCTTGAGGTTGGTACTCATGTTTGTTAGCCTCTCTCAAACTGTCTGGAGTGGCTTTTTTAATTGCTTCCTCCTTTCTTTTTAGTGACACCAGAACCTTCCAGTACATGGAGAGCAGAACGGCTTTAGCTCTCAAGATTCATTTAATGTTCCTTGCCTGGGAGGTTGTATACATTCTTTAATAACGTAGAGCTCCAAGAGAAATAGTGTATCCTATCAATGAAGATTTTGACTAGAAGGGTGTAAATAATTTTGAGTGGTCATTTAAGTCTTTTGTGGCTCATCTGATATTTGTAAAGGTGGGGACATCCAGCTAAGTTCTTACTTCCTATAAGTCAGATCGACAAGCATCCAAATTGCTTAAGAGTGGGCAAGAATCCACAATATATACATCTATAATACAAACATCTTTATTTTGCAGTGGTGGAATAGACTATTGTGCTTTTATTCTTTTCCTCTCTTCTCCAGAATAATGAGGAAAATTCAGTGGGATACAGCCAAATGTCTTAGTTGAGACAGTATGGGGATGGCAGACCTGATACTTAGAGCTTCTGACCCTATCCAAAGTTAATCTGTTCACTCTGGCCCAACTCATATTCTTTTGTTCCAGCAGAATGGAAAGGCAGTCGCCTAGACCTCATATCCCCTAACCTGATAGCATGGTGTCTAGGTCTGGCTGTGTTGTGCTTATTTCCCCCCCCCCCCCCCTCCCAAATCTGCTAATAAATGTAGCTACATCAAATGGAGCTGGCTTAAAATAGAAGCTTTGATCTGTTTTCTTGTCTGCTTCCAGTCATCTACTTGCATTTCCAGTGTTGTCAAGGCAATAGCTGACTACTATGTCTACCTTCTCCTTTTAAAAGAGTTCATGGTATTAAATCCTCTAGTAAAACAATTTTAAAATTATCTTAGAAATGAACACTCTCCTACCTGAGAAACTTACTGATCTGTGGGACTTGAATTTGGTGTTAACCAAACTCGTGGAAGTTTCCTGTGGCTCTATGGGTTCTTGATTTTTACTGCCTCTAGCTGAACATTTCACTGTTGGTGTCCGCTACCTTCGTCAAGAGAGTCAGAGTTGCAGACATGGAAGGCAGTGTGGTCCACACATTTTTTGGTGATGATTAAATTGAGATAGTAGTAACACAGACCAGAGGTTGATGTATTGCAGGAAGCACAGTGCAAACTTTACTTATATTTTATATTTTTTTAAATAATTTTCAATCTTTAAGGCAGTTCTCAATCTGTGTGGCTATTATTAGTCATGCAGCCCACTGATTCCATAAAAAAAATGTCCATAGTTCCAATATGTCTACTAGGAAAGACATGCCTTCAGTCTTCATGAGTTGGATAAGAGAAATTCTCTGAAAGCAATAGTTTTGGTTTTTTAAGCTATAAATAGGAATTGGAGTTTGACAGGAATTGGATAACTGGCATAATCTGAATCAAAAGCTTACATGAATCTCATACATCTGGTGTGTTTTCATGTTATTTAGTAAATAAGTCTATCCTATTATAATTAGTTTCTGGACTTAACAATTCTTTTGTTTAAGCTCCCATAGTCTATCTGTTGGAAGTCTTCCACTTTAATTTTTGCATGAGGCATACAAATAGATACACAATATCCAATGTTTTCAAAGTTGAGTGCCTAAAAGTAGGCTTGTAAATTACTGGATTTTCAAAGGTGCTGTATGTCCATGGTTCCTGATGACTTCTCCTGGAACTGTGGGTGCCTTGTACCACTGAAAATGTGAAAATGGCCTGTGTTCCTTGCATTCCTATAACAAACCCATGGGAAATAAGTCAAAAGTTTGTGCAAGTATTTTTTTAATGAATTAGGTCTGTAAGTATAGAAAGATCATTTGTTTATAGTACAATATATAAAATGTATTGATTCAATTTCTTCTGAAAAAAAGTAGTGCATATTAAAGAATCAACCAGATAAGGATTAATTTGAATATTTCACTCAGTGCATTTACATCTTAAGAATTTGGACTTTTTTAGTACCATATTTTAAAGTGATGGTTAAAATAGCATTTTTCATATTAACTTGCTCTCTGGGAATATCAGTTGTAGTAGAAAGAAAGAGCCTGAGGCCCAAGGCCTGGTATGCGGCCCAAGGCCTGAACTAAAGTCAGGACCTGCTGAAATAAAGTAAAGTTAGCAAGAGTCAAGCTATGAGCTAAAGTCAGGGCCTGTTACAAAGCAGATGCCTGCTTGCAGGTTCACTATCTGATACATGAACTTGGCAAGAACAGGGCTGGTATTGCAAAAACACAAGCATTCCTAGTCACTGAGTATTCACCTAAGCACATGCCAGAAGGGTAGTACCAAAACACCCCAATACAAGATTATGGTATAAAAACACTCCCCGAAGGTGATGCAGGGACACACTGACCCCGCCTACATATAGGGGCAGGATGACAGGCTGATAGAGATGTTTTGATCGAACCTACAGGTGCAATGTAAAGGGCGGTAACTAACAATGTCAGAGGGGCAATATGTAAATTGTTTGTATCAGTGTATAACTGAGGGGTCATAGACGGGGGGGTCTTTGTCCGGCCCAGAGGGGAGCAGAAGGTCCCGCCACTCACTGGGCTGAGTCCATTGTAATGGGCATACATGTGCTAGTGTAACTATAGACATTGATCCAGGAAGCTAGAACCGTGTTTCATTAGCAATAAACCTGGCCGAGCGCCTTTGCCACTGAACAGATTCTGTGGTCTTCCTGGGCAGTTCAATCGAAGTCTGTTGTATTGGCTATCTGGCCAGAGCCAGTGCAGCACACAGAGAGAACACACACGCAGCCAACAACTGACAACATCGGTAAGTTTTCAGATTCACACATGCACTTAACTCTTGGATTATGCATCTAAAACTGCTGTTCGGCTGTGACAGAAAGATCTGTTGTGCCCTTCACAGGCCACTAGCTTCTGATAATCTCATTTTATCGTCAGCACTAGTGTACAAGAAATATCAACTGCATTGTTATGAAGTGGTATTCCAGCTATTGTGAATGTACATTTAAGGCTGGGAAGCTTTATTGATAACCCAACAGAAGGGATTTCAAGTTTCCTGTTAAAGGGAAACTACTGACTTGTTTAGACAAGCAAATTGCCATTTATGTTCAACATCTACAAATAAGGTCCTCTCCAAAATTAACCCATTTCTGTCTGTGAGGAAGACTAGCCCATAGACTCCCCCTAAAAGTGGATCCTTTTCCTGTGAGAGAACCCTGTTGGAGGACACTTCATAAAAACTGAGTTGCTGCTGGTCTTGCATCAGGGTTCAAGGGTATAAGGACTTAAAGGGATAGTGTCACTTACGAAGTTTGAGGGATGAAGAGTTGATATTGACTTAATCTTGAGGAAGGTATAGTGCAGAAATTGTCACAACAGATGGAACCTGGGTGCTGAGGGACAGGTGGTATGTCTTGAGTGGCTGAAGGGAGCAGGCAATTGGGAAACAAGTTTTGAGGACTACACAGGATATCCAGAAATAGAATTTGGATTTGCAAAGTCATGGGATGAGAGAAACTGAGAATTGCTAAGAGTGAAAAGGGAACATACTGAATTACAGAAATAGAATATGGACTTGCTTAGTGGCAGAGAGGATTGCAAAATACAAAGGTTTTGGGAGGTGCAGTAGGAGTGGTTTCAGGATAGATGGGAGGGAAAGTGCTGAAGATTTGGGGGATTTGATTTGTAAGAGAAAAAGTTTCTGTGAGGGACTGAAAGGTGAGGAGAGAGATGAGCTAGAGGAGTTTATTATCAGGATGGGGATCTAGTGTTTGGGGTCAGGTGCACAATGGTTGTGTGTGTAAATTTTAGATTAAATGACAACTGGAAATTATGCAGATTTAAAAGAATAAACTGGGCAAATTTGTAAATCACCCATACAGTGCTATAAGTGGGAATTTAGTTCCCTGCGCAGGCTTCCCATATCATGGATCACAGGCGGGAGGACAGTGCTCAGGCAGCCTTTTCTCTGTCCTTTAACTCTCAGTCTAGTCCCATATTAACACTTTTATAAATGTGGTTAATGACATTACTTAATAGCAATAACTACAACATTTGTAACATTCACAGAGACAAACAGTAATAGCAGTTCAACTCCATTTTCATACTGCTCTTCCAAGCAGTGGAAGTAGACTGTGGGTACGGATGAAGCCTGCACAGTACTTTATGGAGCAGTGAATGAAAGCAATGTGGTACACAGAAACCAGGAGATATGAAGATACCTCAGCAACACTGTCTTCAATTTAAAACAAACACACACTTTTTAAAGAATAATTGCAAAATAAGTAAAATTCAATTTGAAAACAGGTTTCAGGTATAACAGATAGAGTAGTATCTAAACTACATAAAAATATCTCTCTGATTATGTACTTTTAGGTATAAATAGCTTACAACTCTTTTGTTTTTGTTTGTTTTGTTTAAAACACCCTGTTGTATAAACACAAAATGCTGAAGAGATAATGCATTCAACCTTTCAGTTGGTTACTGAATTTTTGTCTTTTCCCCCTGACACTCTACAATAATGAACAAGATAATTGGTTAATGAAGAAAGCATCTTGTATTTAAAGATCTACATATTTATGTGACCTTTCTTTGTTCATAGATGCTAATATTTATTTCCTTTTCTTGTTGAGATTTTATTTAGTGTTCTGTGACAAACAAGAGTATGATTAGTGAAGCTGTAAAGTTCTCATGGTGGCTGCCTGTGTTCCCCAGATAGCAGCATTAGTGTCTGCAGAAGCAGTTAATGCTGTTTATCATTGCTGACAGAGGCTGGGAAGGACCTTCTGTGGTTTTTATCTTTCACCTTGCCAACAGAAGTTGATGAGCTTTGTGATTTAAATTCATAGGGTGATGTTATAATATTTACATTCATTTCACATATAAAAGTGCACAGGTAAACCAATCTTGTTGGTAACGATTAATTAAAATAATATTAATATAGTATCAGACAGGCTACCAATGGATATTCCTGGGAAAACTTTTCTTCAGCTCTTTTACGTTCTTCATACTTAAAGCTAACATTTTCAAAACTGCTGAGGGGAAAGCACGCAAAGAAAATATGCAATTATTTATTACTATTTGTATTTTAACTATTTTTGCAGTTTGCTTTTTAAGGTTGCTCTAGAATATTTTTATTTTTGTAATCTTGAATTCTACCCATCCTCACATCCCACATCAGAGGTTTTCATGGATTCCAGCACCACATAAAAATAGTGCCATCTGCTAGTTTAATGGACTATGAGTTGTAAGACACTCCAAAGGTTTACATTGTTTTGTAAGATTTTGTAATATATGAATTTTCAGAATCTAAACTTCTTTTGTGTATGTATGCCCAATGTCCATATAGTGCCCATCCCCTTTGTGTAGAATATTTGTTTGCTGAGTTCACAAATAACTTTAAATGAGCACAGTGGCAAGATAGATGATGCACACTGTGCAGCAATTACAGTATTACTTTGTTGGAGACAGATTGCATATTCATAGACATGGAAAGGGTTAATTTCTTCTTTCCTTGTCTTCTTTTCCCTATCTCCTCTCATCTTGCCTCCCATCTGACTTTTCTCTTCCCCTTCTGTTCTTTGTCTCTTTTTGCTACTTTTCACCCCACTTCTCCTTTTCATATAGCTTTGTGATTCTTTGTTTGATTCTTTGATTATTATTGATTATTTTGAGTTGCCTTTCCCCTCGTACCACTGCTCCTGTTCTGCAGGTTTGGTGCTCAGCTAATTCAGCCATTGCAGCAGTAATACTTCCTCAGGTGCCAGTCAGTGCTGAGGGGACAGGCAGTCCAGCAGGAGCGGTAGGAAGATTTGTTTTAAAAAGTATTTTCACATCTTCTGTATGCAACAAAATTAAATATTTTGGTTGGAACTTTATTTACTGTTGCATAAAGGGTTGCAGTCTGCATAGTCTCCAGAGTCCTGTTTTTTAAAAGGAAAACTTCTATGATCAGTTAATACCATAAATACATAATTTTAGTAGTAATTTAGTTATGTGTGTATACATATGATTGTTCANTAGAATATTTTTATTTTTGTAATCTTGAATTCTACCCATCCTCACATCCCACATCAGAGGTTTTCATGGATTCCAGCACCACATAAAAATAGTGCCATCTGCTAGTTTAATGGACTATGAGTTGTAAGACACTCCAAAGGTTTACATTGTTTTGTAAGATTTTGTAATATATGAATTTTCAGAATCTAAACTTCTTTTGTGTATGTATGCCCAATGTCCATATAGTGCCCATCCCCTTTGTGTAGAATATTTGTTTGCTGAGTTCACAAATAACTTTAAATGAGCACAGTGGCAAGATAGATGATGCACACTGTGCAGCAATTACAGTATTACTTTGTTGGAGACAGATTGCATATTCATAGACATGGAAAGGGTTAATTTCTTCTTTCCTTGTCTTCTTTTCCCTATCTCCTCTCATCTTGCCTCCCATCTGACTTTTCTCTTCCCCTTCTGTTCTTTGTCTCTTTTTGCTACTTTTCACCCCACTTCTCCTTTTCATATAGCTTTGTGATTCTTTGTTTGATTCTTTGATTATTATTGATTATTTTGAGTTGCCTTTCCCCTCGTACCACTGCTCCTGTTCTGCAGGTTTGGTGCTCAGCTAATTCAGCCATTGCAGCAGTAATACTTCCTCAGGTGCCAGTCAGTGCTGAGGGGACAGGCAGTCCAGCAGGAGCGGTAGGAAGATTTGTTTTAAAAAGTATTTTCACATCTTCTGTATGCAACAAAATTAAATATTTTGGTTGGAACTTTATTTACTGTTGCATAAAGGATTGCAGTCTGCATAGTCTCCAGAGTCCTGTTTTTTAAAAGGAAAACTTCTATGATCAGTTAATACCATAAATACATAATTTTAGTAGTAATTTAGTTATGTGTGTATACATATGATTGTTCAAAACTTTAAAAATACCTATCGGTGTTTCAGAGCCAGAAATATTTTGATACACCGCTACCTCGATATAACGCTACCCGATATAACACAAATTCGGATATAACGCGGTAAAGCAGTGCTCCGGGGGGGCGGGGCTGCGCACTCCGGTGGATCAAAGCAAGTTCAATATAACACGGTTTCACCTATAACGCGGTAAGATTTTTTGGCTCCCGAGGACAGCGTTATATCGAGGTAGAGGTGTATTTCCCAAAATGAGTAGCTCTCAGAAAGTCCAGATAGCTAGCACATTGTGAAAAAGAAAGTTATTCACATTATATATATTCTGGAGACTTTATTTGCTCTTTTCAATATATTAACATAATTTCAGCATGCATTTTAAGTAAAATAATAGATGTCACTTATGCTAAATGAAATTACCAAAGGAAACAATAATAAAATATACCTGAAAACAACCATGGGGAAATTCTGGAATGCTCTCTATTCCCTTGTCTCAAGCTAAAATGTCAATCTGTGATTAGCTTTATGCAGACTGAATAGTTCCACTGAGCTCATAGTGTTTAAAGTTAAGCATGGGTATAAGTCTTTGCAGTATTTGGGCTGAAGAGACCATTCATAAAATTTGTTGAGTGCAGCTCTTCCAGGAGTTGTTTTGCACCTCCGAGGATTGGGTTCCTTTTCAGCAGATAGTAGTATTGGTAAAGTAAAGTATAGGTGACTTACAGATGTATACAGCTTGGTGATGAGTGTGAGGTTCTTCAGGGATGGGACTGGAACCGGGTCTGCAGGATGGCCAACTCTTCTGTGCTGCTACCTGGTAGCCATGTTAGGGCTCATGCATTACTGCATAGACCACGTGAAGATAAATACTACAGGAAGTACTGCCTCAGAAGGCCAGACTGACAGCTTCTGGAAGGACCCTACACAGGCCCAAGCCAAAGCAGAAAGCCACACAAGAGATACACAACAGTGGGTTTTAGGAAGACCTTGTGATGTACAAAGTGTAGCACTCCCATGAAAGTGCAGATTAATTATAATGCTTCTCTTATTTGTAACATTACATATCACCAGTAGACTTACTAGCTCTCAGGGGGAAAAGGGAGTGTAAACTGTTTAATAAAATTTTAAAAAGGAGATTTATTTCCCCACTCAGAAGTTGCCTTAATAAATATCTTGGTAGCTAGATTGGATCTTCTGAAAAATTCCTGATATTTTATCTGAATTTGATTGAAGGCTAACCATTGGAAATTGAAAGTAAGTTTTCCTACAGTAATTAAGGCTTACCAATATATTAAAAATTTCACCACAAGACAGAGGTGTGATTTTCCCACCCCCAAAATGAGCAATAAGGATATAGAGATGTAGATACTTTCTAATGGAAGGGTGCTACCTTTGCTTTAGAAGGCTAAATCCATGATCCAATCAGTCATCATCCTCAAAGGAAAGCTGCACAACACTTTCAAAAAACAAGCCTGGGAGCTTAAATTTATAACTCTGCTAGACACTAAAAATCATGGACTGAACAGAGACACTGGATGTATGGCTTATTACAACAATCTGTAACCCACTAACCCCCTCTTTTTTTGTCCTGTGACTTAAGAGGTGTTAAGGGGCCACTCTACCTTGAATGGTCCCTTAGAATGTGGCTAACTACTTATGTTAAACAATCTGTTCCAACTTGCATTTCGCTCTGATGCTTGGAGTATGTTTCCCAGATCTGAAAAAGAGCTCTGGGTGGGGCTCAAAAGCTTGTGTCCCTCACCAACATAAGTTGGTTGAATAAAAGATATTACCTCACCCACCTTATGTCTCTATTATCCTGGGACTGACACAGCTACAGCTACATTGCATACATTCTGAGAACATGTTCATTTGCAAAATTTTCAGTGGGAAAAGTCGATAATGTCAAAAAATTTTGCGTAGACTTTCATATTACATTAAAATATTATATATACATATAATTAAACGTTACTGAAACAATGTTTTGATAATTCCAAATTGATTTTTTTTTTAATATTCTGCAAGAAATTTCAGATTTCATTCTGATTTGGAGCAAAACCTAATTTTAAAATGTCAGAAATGTATGCAGAAACAGTTTTTAACCAGCTCTAGTTTTCAGGATAGATTTGTCTTGGTTAGTTAATTTGGACTCTTATTGGATAGAAGGAGGAGAGAACAAGTTAGAAAAGAGGTAGGAGGAAGAACATGGAGGTGGAAACTGATATACTAAAGAGGGAATGGCAGGAATACAAGATTCACATCTGAGGGGATTGCTCTGAACACAGCAACAATGTTGGTGTTCTCAGCCTTTTTCGTGATCTTGAAAAATGTTCTAAGTGGTGTGATTCAAAAATCCCCAATTTCTAGCCCATACTGGTGGTAGTCACCCTGATAATGACGTTGATAATAGCTTATTGGTAAATGGTGCTTCTGGTGAAAGCTGCCAAAATTTCTGCATGCTCTTCAGAAAATAAAATGTCGAAAAAAGGGGAAGGGACAACCACAATCCATCAAAGGTGTCCAAAATACATTTCTTCTAGTCTCTATATGGCTTTATTTTCTGCTCTTAAGATGATTCTTGATCTGGTGCTATAACCATTTTGTAATTTTACCAGAACTTTGAAAACATCTAATCAGCAGTTAATTTTGTTCAAACACTCAGTATGAAGCATTATTTTACTCCATTATGTTCTTTTTTTCAACAATAATTTCACAGAACTTGTTTATTGTTAGATTGACAACCTTTCACATACTTTGGACAGTTTAAGATTTACTGCTTGTGCAGAGTTTGATGCGACATGCTATCTTCCTGACCCTCTCAATTCATCCTGAGCACAGTACCGAGATACAATCATCTAAACTAATAATGGGCTTCAACATCAACCAGTCTGTGTGCCTAAATTATATCTATCTCCTCAGGTTGGCTGTTGGGCTTTGGAGTTGGGCCTTTGTGTATAACTTCCCACTGGTGAAGACTGANTTTTGCGTAGACTTTCATATTACATTAAAATATTATATATACATATAATTAAACGTTACTGAAACAATGTTTTGATAATTCCAAATTGATTTTTTTTTTAATATTCTGCAAGAAATTTCAGATTTCATTCTGATTTGGAGCAAAACCTAATTTTAAAATGTCAGAAATGTATGCAGAAACAGTTTTTAACCAGCTCTAGTTTTCAGGATAGATTTGTCTTGGTTAGTTAATTTGGACTCTTATTGGATAGAAGGAGGAGAGAACAAGTTAGAAAAGAGGTAGGAGGAAGAACATGGAGGTGGAAACTGATATACTAAAGAGGGAATGGCAGGAATACAAGATTCACATCTGAGGGGATTGCTCTGAACACAGCAACAATGTTGGTGTTCTCAGCCTTTTTCGTGATCTTGAAAAATGTTCTAAGTGGTGTGATTCAAAAATCCCCAATTTCTAGCCCATACTGGTGGTAGTATGGTAATGACGTTGATAATAGCTTATTGGTAAATGGTGCTTCTGGTGAAAGCTGCCAAAATTTCTGCATGCTCTTCAGAAAATAAAATAAAATGTCGAAAAAAGGGGAAGGGACAACCACAATCCATCAAAGGTGTCCAAAATACATTTCTTCTAGTCTCTATATGGCTTTATTTTCTGCTCTTAAGATGATTCTTGATCTGGTGCTATAACCATTTTGTAATTTTACCAGAACTTTGAAAACATCTAATCAGCAGTTAATTTTGTTCAAACACTCAGTATGAAGCATTATTTTACTCCATTATGTTCTTTTTTTCAACAATAATTTCACAGAACTTGTTTATTGTTAGATTGACAACCTTTCACATACTTTGGACAGTTTAAGATTTACTGCTTGTGCAGAGTTTGATGCGACATGCTATCTTCCTGACCCTCTCAATTCATCCTGAGCACAGTACCGAGATACAATCATCTAAACTAATAATGGGCTTCAACATCAACCAGTCTGTGTGCCTAAATTATATCTATCTCCTCAGGTTGGCTGTTGGGCTTTGGAGTTGGGCCTTTGTGTATAACTTCCCACTGGTGAAGACTGACTTCTTTTGGCAGAACCCCTTTGGTGAAATGCCAATTAAAATGCACATTACTTATTAAGGGCCATATATGATCCTCCATCTCTATGCAGATTTCAAAGTGATAGCAAAGCGAATTCTGCATACAGATTTAGGAGAGTATGGACCTTAACACTCTTCTGCTGACAACTACACTGCAGTTAATCATCATTGTGAAGAGAAGATGGGGAACTCTCGGATTTATTAGAGGCAGAAAAGTGTGTGTGTGTGAGACACACAGACAGACATCAAATGGGGGCAAAGTAGTGTGCTCAGATGGAGGCTTATTGAAGGAATACGGCTTTGTGTTGTGTGGATGCCGGGGTCTGCTGAAAAGTGGTGTGTAGGAGTGAGGACTAAGAAACAATCTAGCTCTCACTACTAGAGTCTTTCCACTGATTTGATTCTAATGGAAGTTGGATCAATTTCCTTTTTACTTAAATGTGTGTGTGCTGAGGAAACAACACATAGAACATCTAATACTAATAGCCTTTTTAGCACAGTTGAGAGTGGAAAATATCCAAAAGCTCAGTACGAAAATATCTAGCATACTTGGATGAACAAAAGTACCGCACTATTTATTTTTTTGTCATTTATGGTAAAATGTATTCCCTGGAAGTGTAAATGTTCCTCACTGTTGTAACACAACATTACATCTAGCTGTTCATTTGCCCCAGGATACTCTGGGAAATATATTGATGTATTTTATGCACTTTATTTTTCTGTTTAAATATTTCAAAGGTGTACTCCATTGTGGTTAGGATGAGCAGAATGCCAATTAGAAAAAGAATTCTTAATTATAAATACTCTTTTATCTTTTTTTTTTTTGTCAATTGCTGCAGATATTAAACTCTTTTAAGAGCAATCTTTGGCAAAATACCCCACCTCTTTGGCACTGTTATCTTTTATTTAAAAAGATTGTATAAACGTGCCCCATCAACTGTGTTCTCATTCTGGTTAGAGAATACACTTGCTCAGCAGGTTTTCTTTCTGTCAACTGTTTGAATGGTAGATGTTTATGCCAGAGATCAACTGTGTCTGCTTATGTTTTCTTTATGGAAAGTTTATTTCCAAAAGGTATTTCTCTAAATTTTTATATTTGTCTTTATAAAAAAATAAAATTGAAAGAGCAGTCTTACTTTTAGAAAACTTTATTAAATCTAAGAATTTTTCCCCAAGTAAATAGAGTTGTAAAGACTTTGTGGATGTAATGAGTAAGTTAAATAAGCAAGTAAATAAAATATAATTATAGACTTGTACCAGATGCGTGTTTTATGACAGGGGCTCTCAACGTTTTTCTTTCTGATGCCTCTATCCCTCCCTCCCTCCAACATGCTATAAAAACTCCACGGTCCACTTGTCCCACAACAGCTGTTTTTTCTGCATACAAAAGCCAGGGCCAGTGTTAGGGGGTAGCAAGCAGGACAGTTGCCTGCGAAGCTAAGTTGCTCAGGCTTCAGCTTCAACCCCGGATGGTGGGAGTTGGAGCCCTGGGCTTCAGCCCCAGGTGGTGGGGGTATGACTTTCTACCTTGGGGTCAGCAAGTCTAATGCTGGCCCTGCTTGGCGGACCCCCTGAAACCTGCTTGTGGCCCTCCCGGGGCGACCGGACCCCTGGTTGAGAAACACTGTTTTATACAGTAAGCCACAAATACTCTGAGTCCCAGAGTAATGGGACCATAGTTCTGAAAAGTGTAGCAGTACTGGGCTTCAGATTAGGACTTTTTACTAACTAAAATATTCTCATCCACACTTAATAACATTCTTTTTTAGAAATTAGGGGTTTTTTGTTCCAGAGGCAGAGTTAGGGTTAACTCTTAAAATTGTATTTTGCCAATGAAATTAATCCTTACAAATATATAGGTGTGTTTATTATAAGAGGGGCTTGTACCACCACATATTATTAAGGTTGTATGTAAATGGCATAAACAATCACAGTGGTGTTGGCTCAAATTGGAGATGATCCTGTGTAAATCAGAAGTGAGTTTTATAGTGCATCTCATCCAGTTTCAGTTTAATTTTATGTATTTATACACTATCACATTTGTTGCATTTTCTGGTAAAGTGGTTTAGAATATATTTTATTGGTACTAACTTTCAGATCTCTAACTAATGACATGTTGCCTTAGTTGCCATAGTGCACAGGTCTCTGAATGTCAGAAAAGTTAATATTAATAAATTTTAGAAATCCCTAAACATGATGTAATCTAGTTTTTGTTTTAAATCAAGATGTCACACTTTTAAGATGTAATGTCTCAAAGCCAGTCAGAGTAGAAATAATTGACATATAACACTGGAAAACCTGGATTATTTTTGCAGTAGGTTGGTTAAAAAAATATGTAAGATGCTCAAAGGTTTTATTAAATTTGAAATAGTCCTGATGGAAAGGGCATAATGGACAGTGTGCAGGTGAGAAGATCAAAACTACTTAATAAATCATTTATTGCATGGGGCTGCCATTTATTCAATAAATCATAGAGGAATGGTTACACATGACTATATAGGTGATGGTAGTTGGGCATGGGATTTCCTTCAAAGTTGCACATTTCAGTTTCTCTGTTTATCAGGCTGAAATATGATGTATTCCCTGTCTGAACTCCCCATATATTTATTTTACTTTGCCTTTTGAGAAGGAGAAGGGAGGTATCTTTTGGGAAGGAGAAGGGCAGGTTGTCTATTTATTTTTTCACAGAAAGGTCATGGTCCATCTCACTGGGAACTAACAATAATGATTCCCTGTAGCTGATTCAAGGGTTTAAAGTGGCACAAATACTGTTCTTCCTTCCCTGCTGCCCAACTATTTGTCCCTATTGTATTCTGTTTCTGTGCCTTTTTTTGCCTCAACTGCATGTTGATTATTTGATCGTGAATAATACATATACAGATGGTACTTCCTTCTGTGTATGTTCTGTAAGGCTAAACTAAAGGTTTACACTGGACAAAAGAAGTAAAAAGTACAAAAGAGAGATGAAGTACTATAGTATGTACAAATCTCAGCACAACCATTGAGGAGGGACAGAGATTTCAAAATGAACTATTCAGAAAGAAAATTCTCAAATCTAACAAGTGAAAAAACATCAAACACTGCATATCTTATATTTTACATAGACATGACAACAAAAAATACTACTTTTCTTTCCAGCTTTACAAGGCACTTACATAAATTTGCTATAGTGAACTCTTCAAATGAGAGTAGAAGAGAGTCTGTGTCCAGTGTGTTTAAACTTAATTTCAATATAGAGCAATAAATACTGTATACTTTATTCTTTATGTTAAAGATGACTATGTTGTATCACTCACCACCCCTGTTGCAGTGATTCATGAAATGGGCAATAGAGGTAGTGTTGTTCTATCACTGCTCTTTTCTTCTGTTTACTATTTATCCACACACAATATTCACTTGTGAGGCTGGCATAAAGTTACTAACCATTTGCTGACTGCAAAGAGTTGCAAAGAGATGTTACAACAGTGGGTGACTGGGCAATAAAATGGCAGATGAAATTCAATGTTGACAAGTGCAAGGTAATGCACATTCGAAAACAGAATCCCAACTATACATACCCAGTGATGGGATCTAAATTAGCTGTTACTCCTCAAGAAAGAGATCTTAGAATAATTGTGAATAATTCTCTGAAAACATTTGCTCCATGTGCAGTGGCAGTCAAAACAGCTAACAGAATGTTAGGAACCATTAGGAAAAGGATAGATAATATGATAGGAAAATATAATAATGCCACTATACCAGTGGTTCCCAAACTTGTTCCGCCACTTGTGCAGGGAAAGCCCCTGGCGGGCCGGGCCACTTTGTTTACCTGCCGCGTCCGCAGGTTCGGCCGATCGCGGCTCCCAGTGGCCACGGTTCGCTGCTCCAAGCCAATGGGAGCTGCTGGAAGCGGCGGCCAGTACGTCCCTCGGCCTGCGCCACTTCCAGCAGCCCCCATTGGCCTAGAGCAGCGAACCGCGGCCACTGGGAGCCACGATTGGCCGAACCTGCGGACGTGGCAGGTACACAAACCAGCCCGGCCCGCAACGGGCTTTCCCTGCACAAGCGGCGGAACAAGTTTGGGAACCACTACACTATACAAATCTATGGTACCCCCACAGCTGGAATATTGTGTGTAGCTCTGGTCACCCCTATTCAAAAAAGGTATATTAGAATTGGAAAAGGTACAGAGAAGGGCAAGAAAAATGCTTAGGAATACAGAACAGTTTCCATATGAGGAAAGATTTTAAAGACAGGGACTGTTTTGCTTAGGAAAGAGACAATTAAGGGGGGGGTATGATAGAGGTGTATAAAATCATGAATGGTGTGGAGACAGTGACTTGGGAAGTTATTCAACCCTTCACATAACACAAGAACCAAGGGTCACCTCATGAAATTAATAGGTAGTAGGTCCAAAACAAACAAAAGGAAGTATTTCTTCACACAACACACAGTCAACATGTGGAACTCGTTGGCAGGAGATGTTATGAAGGCCAAAAATTTAACTGGATTCAAGAATGAATTAGATAAGTTCATGGAGGATAGGTCCATCAATGGCTAATAGCCAAGATGGTAACGGACAGAACCCCCTGCTCTAGGTGTCCCTAAACCTCTGACTGGTAGAAGGTGGGAATAGACAACAAAGAATGGATCACTCAATAATTTCCCTGTTCTGTTTGTTCCCTCTGAAACATCTGGAACTGGCTGGATAATAAGCTAGATGGACCATTTGTCTGACCCAGAATGGCCATTTGTATATAGCTATGAGCAACTCAGTGACTTGTATGTAATGGTGTGGCCTGGATATGCCGACTGTTGCCGCTTCTATCCGGGCACAAAATACCCACCCTGGGGCAACAACCCTGCAGGCAAAGTTCAAGTGCCCCAGAATAGACTGCAGGTCTTGCAGCGTGAGTTTTTTGGTTTCTATTGCTCTCCTGAGCAATCCCAATAGTTCCTGAAGCTTATCCTGAGGGAGCCGCGATATGCCCTCACTGGTGCCCAGCTCGATCCCCAGGTAGGTCAATGTAGTGGAAGGGCCCTTTGTTTTTAATTCTGCCAAGGGTTCCCCAAACTGTTCAGTTTGTTCTGCCAATGCTTACGCTCTGTCAACACCTCCCTGTGCAACAGGGATAATATGTCCATGTATTCCCCTCTCAGGATTTTATCCTGAGTTGTACTGAGTAGGTGAACTCCCATCAGGTCAGCCACCCCGGCATAACCATACTCGGGACTGACTGGTGGGGTATCCACACTGCCCTGCACCCCTCCAGCCCCCCCACCCCCAGGAACCTCTACTCTGTCCCATGAAGTTATATTTCCTAACAGCCAGTGAGTCAAAATGTGCCCAGGGGCTTCATCCCCAACACGGACTTCCATACCCATGCATGGGGCCTACCCCATCCGCCCATCTTCTGCCATCCAAACTTGAGCCCATGCCGGGCCTACCCTGTCACCCCATCCAGATCCCTCACACCTTAATGCCTGAAGTTGCTGCAACAACTGCAAATTAGCTTGCAGCAGCTGTGTAATACCATTAGTGTCCCCACTGGGGGTGCACGCCCCAAGTGGGTCTGCCATTGCTTCTGGGACTACTGCTTCAAGCCCCGGACTATTTATTCCCCTGCTAGGCCCACTCCTGCCCCCCCCCCCAAATAAAATCACAGAGGGACAGTTTGAGCCCAGACCCCGCACCTCGCGGAGGCCCCCGCAACTGCCACCTGTTGCCACACTGCAAGGCAGGCTATCACCTGTGCCAACCGTCCCCCCAACCTCTGTCTGCTGCAGATCACACTCACCCGTGGAATCAGCAATACCCCCATCTCTTGTGTTCAGTGGAGAGGAACATCCTGGTTCTGGGTGACCTCGTACACTTTGGAAGTCCTGCAATGCGGTGGAAACAACCTCACTGACCACTTGCTGCACAGCACCACTGACTATCCCATTAACACACACAGCCTGCCCACCTGCATGCATGGATGCTTCCCCTCAAGCATCCCCCTCCCTCAGTCCATGAGGCTGCCATGGATAATCCAACACACCACCCTGGGCTTCACCAACCCTCGTCCTGGTAACAATACCTTGCCTCTGCTCCTACCCTTGTATCCCCTTCCAGCCCTATGTGAGACAGTTAAGCTCCCTCACCTCCCCCTGTCCAATGCCCAGCAACTGTATCAGATGCTGAGCAGTTTCACTTGCTGACTTGCCCTCGCTTGCACCCTGCATCTGCCTGTTCTTCCCTGTACCTGGGGCAGGGGGCTGTTAGCCCCCCTTCTTCCCACTCTCACCCTCCTGCATGCACCTGGAACCATGCTGCTTCACGAGCCTGGATTCACTGCCCCCTGCGGCTGCTGCTGCCCAAGGTGCCCTGCTGCATTGCGTGGAAAAAAGGGGCTTCCCATGCCCAGGGCTTGTACTTTTATGGCCTTCAGACCTCACATTCCTGAGGGGGTGAGTCAGTGCCACAAAGCTGACCACAGTTCACCTTTTCCAGCAGTCTCTGACCTCATTCNCTTCCCCCCCCCCCCCCCCCCCCCCCCCCCCCCCAGCCATAAAGCACAGATGCCTTCCCTCGGCAAGCCAAGCCAACATTTGCCCCGCTTTAGGTGCAGTGCCGTCAATTGCACTACAGTACTTGTATTAGGTGAATGGAAAAATACGATTTCTTTTGGTTTTTACAGTGCAAATATTTGTAATAAAAATGAATAGACAGTGAGCACTGTACATTTATTCTGTGTTGTAATTGAAATCAATATATTTGAAAATGTGGAAAACATCCTAAAATATTTAAATAAATGGTATTCTGTTATTGTTTAACAGTGCGATTAATCGTGATTAATTTTTTTAATCGCTTGACAGCCCTACTTATTACCTTATTATCTTCTAGGTGTTTGCAAATTGATTGCTTAATTATTTGCTCAATTATCTTTCCGGGTACTGAAGTTAAGCTGCCTGGTCTGTAATTCCCTGGGTTGTCCTTATTTCCCTTTTTATAGCTGGGTACTTTGTCCTTTTCCAGTCCTCTGGAATCTTTCCTGTCTTCCATGACTTTTCAAAGATAATTGCTAATGGCTCAGATATCTCCTCAGTCGGCATCTTGAGTATTCTAGGATGCATTTCATCAGGCCCTGGTGACTTGAAGACATCTAACTCGTCTAAGTAATTTTTAACTTATTCTTTCCCTATTTTACCTAAACCATTAACCATTACCTAATACCTAAACCTAAGATTTAAAATTACAAGAAGAGTAGGCTGAGCTAAGTATCACTTTTCTGAAGAAATATTTAAGTTCTAATATACTGAAGTTTCCTAGCTGCAATTTCAGTACAGTTTTAAGGTACAAATTGTATCTGTTCTCTTATCTAGTATTTCCTATAGAGATCACATTACATCTGTGCTTCCCTTGCATTGTAGTGCTGCAATACTGGGATTACAAAGGCATAAGTAGCAGTGGTGATTTCTATACTTTAAAAAAAATGTTGAACACAAATAATAGAACTCTTTATTTCTGGACATTGATTTGAAATAGAAAGTAAAATCTTCAGGGCAAGGACAGTGCCTTCTTGTTTGTGTTGTGAGTTGCAGAGGCACTTTTAAGCCCTTTAACATTTTAATAACTATTGCTAACCAGATATCTAGAAGCAGCTGGGGATCAAACAGGAATCTGAGTAGCAGACAGCAGACAGACAGTCACTTGACAATGATTCCCCATTTATAATTACACTTTGAGACCATCAATAGAGTGGCTTGTCAGTACAACAATACTCTTAATCAGAGCCCTCTGAAACCCAAACGTTCCCATTAGCCTCCGAGGGCTGCTGTCAAAACAAATCTTCCATGCCAATGGGAAAGATGTAATGGTCTGTCCATGACAAGAACGTAATTTAAACATACACAAACTTTCCACCTACTCTTATTGTTGAAATACAACTGGAGTTAAGATCCAGAGTATGGCCGGCGGTATGAGCTTAGCTCAAAACCTAGATATTAGTTGAATGTGCCTCTTTCCCTTTGGAATTAACCAAATAGGTATAAAGCACAGACTGACAAATATTATGTTACAAAGATTGGAAGAGCAAAGTGATGATATTAATTAGCAATAACAGTGTACTAATTTGTGAACGGCGTAAATGGCTCTGGGACATTCAATGCTTCCTGATAAAAATGTAACTAATACCTTTGTACTGTTTGCTGCATGGAAGCAAGTGCTGCTGACTCTAAAGATTCATATGAAGTAGCACAATTAAGCTTTGTTCCAGTATTGCATATATTACTCTAACCAGAAAGGGAGAGAGAAATTAGTATAGACCAAAGCTCATGTTAGAATGAAAAATACCTACGGTATTGCCTTTTGTTGGTTGGCTGGCAGGGAGAGAGAAATTTCTAATAGATATTATTCCTCTAACAAGCAATCCTATTATGTATTATTAATATATTCATTTTATACTAAGTTACTTTCACTGGTATCTGATTCTGATTTTCACAATGGTGTTGATGTAATTTCTCATGTATGTGTTTTAAACTGAATATTGTAGTGCAGGGATGGAAAAGTGCCAATATTTGCTCCATTTAACCCATGTGGGCTCGTTCGGTTGTTGTTGTTGTTGTTGTTTTTTTAAACAACCAAGTTTAGGTTTATACTAGATGGAATACATTCACATTAGAAGCCTTCTCACTTTCTCCAGGTATGCATATAAACTTGTTCATTTGGCTATTATCTTTTGAAACTGAAGACCAGAAACTTACATGCCCGTCTTTATTCAAATAAAAAGAATCAGAAGTAAAACAGATAGACAAAAACAACTGCCTTTGCATAACATGGAAATAAAATTGTAAAGTGTCTGTGGTGAGGTTATGTTCGTCATCACTGATTATGTGACTCTCTGGTTAGCTAGATGTCTGTATTCAGCTTGTTTTTTTAATTGTACTTTCAAAAATATTTTAAATATTCCTCACCATTATAATGTCTGCTTATTATTTCTGAGTAGATTTTCCATCACATGAAAAAAATGCAATCTTACCCTCTGAGTACTTCTAAAAAGTTCAAAACTATTGTATTTTACGACATTTTATTGCCAGGTTCCTTGCAACAATGAAGAGACAAAGCATGCTTCTCAGAAATGAATTAATCACTGCTTCATTAACACTGAAGTAATATAATCATTGTATGAATATGATAGAAATCCTTACCCCACCCAGCCCAATTATTTTATTAACCTGTTTGACACTGTGCGCCTCTTGTTGCAAAGAACCAGAAATGCTGATCACATTGGTAATCTGAATGTCAGCCCTACTCTTGAATGGCATATTAATGAGCTTCTAGGGAAAACAAATCCCAAGCAGCCTGTTAAAAGCCCTTTTCATGATCTATGATCTGCAGTGTGCTATGGGCTGTAAGTCAACCACTTCCTTATATGCCTCACCTTCAGAGATATCTGTGCCTTGGCTCAAGTTATGCAGTGTTGGGCACTCAGATGCATAGATATCTATCTGCTGAAAATGGCCAGGGTTTACACTGAAGCGACTACTTATTTTTAAATCACCTTTCCTCAAGTGTGATTGTAGCCAAGAGCTCCTCCTCTGGATCCCAGTTAGACAGGAAGGACCATGAATGTAACAATAGCCTGCATAACCTACATAAAGCTGTGCCTCAAAGATGTGTAACATGTAAAGTAAGTGTGTGAAAACAACTTATAAAGGTGACAGTTTTGGGGTTATGTCTGCCAATTTATGAATTTCATTTTGTTGTGTATCATGTATGATTGTACCCGGCATCGTGGTCTAGAACCTCCATTTTATATCTAACTCTACTTTGTGCCCTGTTTTGAGCTCGTGTATGGGTAGCTGGCTGAGAGATATAACAGGGTTGGTAAAAGAGCGGTGGTGTTTTTTTGTTTTTGTTTTCCTTCTCACATTGGGAAGAGCTAATACAGGAAATAATCTAGCAAACTCCGAAAAACAATTCATTTGCTAATGACTCTGACTCACCTTACCAACCCTAATTCAAACAAGGGGTGTTGTGAATGTGAACCCAGCATGACTGAGGTATGAGCTTTCACACTAAGGGATTGTGATTAAGACGATGTTTATAAGCAGGACGGCTTCTGTCTATATGAGGTTGACCACTGCCAGCAGCAAGAGGGTCTTGCTTCAAAGGAGCCAAGGGAATCTCCTCCTAACATGAGCATGGACAGACCTCAGACCCAAACCTGAGGGATGAGATCAGTGCAAGGGGTGTGTGTAATTCTCATGCTTTCTGTTTCATGTACTATGTGCTGGGTAATAATGTGAGAGGACTCCATGTTTCTAAAACTAAACTGGATCTTTATTAAGAGAACTATTTTTAAAGAAGTACTGCTATTACAGCTACTATTCCAGCCATGTGTTCATAGACTGGCTTCCTGGTCCCTCCTTCAAACTCCTCCCTCCAACTTCTATCTAGGTTGCTACATTTTCTAAGAGCTGTGTGTGTGTGTGTGTGAGAGAGAGAGAGAGAGAGAGAGAGAGAGAGACAACTGCAGTTCCAAAATGAGGATGACAGCTCATGTTCTGGCCTTCTCCATGTTACCACTACCCCCACCATTACAATTGGCTGGCCACACCCTCAAATGTGTGCTCCCCTTTTGGTGCCTGTGACCCTTGCCCTAGCTAAATGCAGGCCACCACTGAGAATACTACCTCCATTTGAACATGGTGTGGATGAGAAGGAGGTAGTCATGTTGTATTTAACTTTTTTTGGTCCCCAAAATGTGTGATGCAACATTAACTCCACAACCACGCCCTACATGTCACAATGGGTAGTTTCATCAATGGATCTCTCAGACTTCTAATTTAAAAGCTCAGCAATCAGATATATTTTTCCTTTGTAACTTAAATCCCAAATACATTTACTTGAGTTGACTGAGAAAGCAGAAAAATAATTGTTTTTTGATTATAGAAAAATTGTGCATTTTTTGTCTTTGCATGTACTAATAAGAATTAAATACCAGATTGCTTTAAAGGAAATGCTCTCTAAGAAATAATGGAATGAAATTCACTCCCTGTGCAGAGGGCTAACACAAGGGTAGTCTGCTGGCACAGAAGCCACATATGAGCGCCTTCTCATCCTTTGTGTTCTGCAGAAATGGCCTTCATGCTGGCCTGCCACAGGCTAAAATGGAAAGGCATTTTGAATTCTAGAAGATAAATCTAGTTGGAAAATATGGGAGAAACGATTCTTAGTAGAAAACTAAAATTGCATTTAGTTTTCTTAGGTGATTTTTTTAGCAACCTCCTACTCACATTTGGTCATAGCAAGAGATGACAGAACAGCTTTTTATTTCTCAGTACATTGATATTTTGAGAAATATATTTCCTGTCTTATGAGATTTATTAATTTAAGACCAAACTTCTTAATATATTAAGCTGCTCTAAGCAAGGGTAGCTCTATGTATTTTGCCGCCCCAAACACAGCAGTCAGGTGGCTTTTGGCGGCATGCCTGCGGGAGGTCCGCGGTCACACGGATTCGGCGTACCCGCCGCTGCATTGCCGCTGAAACCGCGGGACCAGCAGACCTCCCGCAGGCATGCCATCGAAGGCAGCCTGACTGCCGCCCTCACGGCGACCGGTAGGCCGCCCCCCGCGGCTTGCCACCCCAGGCACGCACTTGGTGCGCTGGTGCCTGGAACCGCCCCTGACTCTAAGTGTTTTTAATCTCAAACCCAATAGTCAGAAAGATCCTACATAGTCATCTCTCTGAAACTCCTGTTAGAGATTTATGAAGAATAACTGATATCATCATCAGCTAATCTCAGTGGTTAAAATGTCAATTGACCAAAAATAAATAAATTAAAAAGCCAATTACCATTGTTTACCAAGTAAAATGCTATATGTCTTTTTCTCATTTTGGTTATAGCAGGGCAAGGATACCATTGTATGCTCTAAAGGCCTCATCAAAGGCCACTTAAATCAATGGGAGTCTTCCCATTATATCCAATGAGCTTTGGACCAGCGCTAATTGTGTCTCCATCGTCAGACCTGATCCAGCAAAACATTTAAGTATGTCCTTAACTGTATACATGTGAGTCATCCCTCTGACTTCATGTGAATACAGTTGAATTCAGTAGGGGCTCACATGCTTACAGTTAAGTATGTGGTTAAGAGTTTTGCTGGATCAGGTCCATAGTCATAGTAGTTTGGTCTAAGTATAGCAGTTGTATATGCATCAACAGTGGCATGCCTTCCCACTCATGAATGTGTGAAGAGAGGTCAAAGCCTTGTTGAACAAATTGAATGATTCACTGCTACACCTGTGGTACAGGTTCCAGGTGAATCTTCTAGGACAGAGCCCAGACAATTTGGAGAGCACACTATTAGGAAGTAAGCCTTTGCTTGTTTGGCTGGATTTTTTAAATTTAATTTAATTTAATTTATTTTTAATATGTGGTGGGTCCAATGCAGATCTGTGGTACTGCTGTTCCCTACTTAGTTAACATTTTGTTGGTCTAGATTATGTGGCCCTTAATCATGTTTATGGACACTTATGTGAGTAGACTCACTGAAATAATTGGCACTAATTGTGTAAATAACTGTACACCAATATGAGGAAGAGGTTCAAAATCTGGTCCATTGTTTAGCATTAGATTTGGTCAGCTTTGGGCCATGCATTTAAACTTTTATCACTATTTTATTTACATGTCTGACTAACAAATCCTCTCTTGTGCATGTTTTAGGTCTTGATAGGGTCATGCCTAAGTACAGTTGTGAAGGAATTGGGTTGTCCAAAATACATATTTAAATGTTGTTAAGATCTAAATTATCTTTCCACAGATGCAGCTTTCTTGATTTCCACCAAATTAGTAGTATTGTTCAATGTTATATCATGTTCATATTATTGTTCATTCCATATGTTTGTGTATATTATAAATATATCCATGTATTTTGTAATCATTTCAACTTAAAACATACTTTTGGTAAAGTATGGTGTGTGTGCATGCCTGCATATAAGAGAGAGAGAGAGAGTGAGTTGCTGTTGCTTTTTCAGTAGATTTGAGAACGACTCATTGAAACTTTGAAGCTCTTAGGTCTGCTGGAAGGGACAGAGGAGCTGAGTGGAGAGAACAGAAACAAATCTGGTTTGGGTTGCTTCTAGACGAGAGAAGACTGGAAATGGTGAAGCTATGCTTGGTCTGTTTACAATAGTTTTATAACATATATTCTAATAATCAACAAATATTAGAATATATACTATACATAAATATCTCCAAATATAGTAAAATAAATTAAAGCATATGAAAGAAATTAAAACTAAGAATAGTAATTTAAATTAATATTAGTTTTCTATTCTGTTTACATTCTTACACTGTCCCTTTCATTGTGGCATCAGAACACTCAAAGTTATTAAATACTATTAAATAATTGTTAAATATTTAAAATTTAGTGACAGTATATACTAATATAGGCCTTGATCCTGCAAAAGGTTATGCCTGGGCATACAATTCCTCCAGCTTGGAGTCCCAGTGCTTTCATTGTGACTCCATAAGGAAGTAACCATTTGCCTCGGTATAGTTAAAAGGTTGACTCCAGAATATCAGAAACACTAATTACTTTTCCCACTAATTATTCTCTAGGCAGAAGAAAAGGAGATTGGTGTCCAATGTACAAGAAAAAGCTGTCAACTAACTGCTCTCTAATGGCTTGCCTAACAAGGCTGGCTGTGCCAAATCCAACCCATTCTAACTACTTCAGCTATGGCAATTCAGTCATCACCCTGTCTTCTCTGCTGTGTCACTATGGCCACTGAAACACAGCTGGAAGTCTGCAATGCCAGCATGAGTTCTGTGGATCTTAGTCATTTCTGCAGGTGTGACTTGCCTAGGTTCATTCACACACAGCATGCCTGAGCCACTGTGAAACAATTCATTTTAGTTGATGGAGTAATTTTTTCAGGCTAGAAGTCTATTTCTGTTTAACAATGTTATTAATATTTTTGACTTTCTTCTTGTTTATAACATTAGTTAAGAACATTTTAGGGTAGTTCTTCAGGAACTTTAGGGAAAAAGAGGTAAAGGGCAAATAATGGGTTTCATTTACCGAATTTTGTTATTTCTGCAATATATTTGCCATTTTTCAATTCAGGATTTCCACTGAAGTGACTGAACAGTCATCTAAAATGCAAGGGTTTAAACTAAGTGTCTCCTAGAAGTAGCAATTTATCTGCATATAATTTGTAATCTACCTTCTGAGCTTCATCACAAATCTACATTTCTCAGTTCACTCCTAAGAGAACCTTGCATCAAGAAGGCATTGCTTTGAAAGTTAAGGTGGACGAGAATCCATGTACAGTTATTCACATGCTATTGGTATGGATCCATTTTATTATCCTGGATAAATAAAAACCAACTTAGTAAAGAATACATTATAGGAGATATGTTTATGAATTCACACATTTATGAATTATTGATTATGAGTATCAAAGCAGAAAGCAAATTATAGCCAAGGGAAAAGATTATTTGAAAAATTATTTTCCTTCAAAGTGCATCATAAAAACAGTATCAATAATTACAAAAAAAAATAAGTATGCATGTCATCTAATAAAGAATTATGAAAGAAATATAATCAAACCAGAAGATCTGATCTGCATTGCTGAGTGTTGTTGAGACATCTGGTGTACATGAAAATGCATGCGTCTGTGGAAAATGTACCTAGATATTTGACAGGATAGCAAGGCAGGATATTAAAACACAGAATACAAGAAAATACAGTAAAAAGACCTTTAATTAGGAGAAAGAAGAAGATTCATGTTTGAACAGACATGTATGGAGATTTTTTTTTTTTAAGTCAAATGTTAATTCCTCAAAGAATCTGAATCTGAAGGGAGGCGATGAAAATTAGAAATCTCTTCGCTCAGTGAATGATGGATAGCTATTCTACACATAGTTTTTATGGTTTAAGTTTATTATTTAGGAGCAAAATAATCACTGTAAGCAGAAATCAGTGACAGGTCAAAAGAGAATTCTCAAAGTAATAAAGCAACTCCATAAATATACAAATCAAAGACTTGATTTCCATAATTACTTTTTCTTATAACCTATTCTAAACTATGTTTTGTGTAACTCTTCTCTTTTAAAGGTGCATTGCCAAGTACTCTTTAAAATATAGGCTATAATTTTTATACCATCCCAGAAGCTTTAAAATAATTAGATTTTCCTTAACTTTATCTTTGGCAATTTTTAAAAACCAACATTTTTAGTAGACGTGATGTTAACCTAATTATGTTTTAGTTCTTTCTTGTTGTACTTCCATTTAGCATCTTTGATGGAAACACTTTTCTGGAATGGAGTTTTTTTAACTTTTGTTCACCATCTGGCTCACTCTAAAGAATCACAGTAGGACTCAAACTTTGTTATGCTTAGGTAGTGGTTGCCACTCTCTTAGACCTTGTCTACATTACAAGTTGCACCATTTTAACTAAGGCCTGGTCTACACTAGGAAATTAAATAGATATCCACACCCCTGAGAGACACAGCTGTACTGACCTAACCACCGATATAAACAGCTCTAGGTTGAAAAATTCTTCCATCAATCCAGCTATCACCTCTCAGGGAGGTGGATTTCCTACGCTAATAGAAGAAGCCCTCCTGTCAGCATAGGTAGGGTCCACACTGAAGTGCTACAGCAATGCAGCTGCATCACTGCAGCATTTTAAATGTAGACATACCCTAAAAGTGTGTTTAAATTAAATGTAATTAAGCTGGTGCAAACCCTTCTGTGAACATTCTTAAATGGATTTATACCTGGTTTATGTCAATTTAGCTTAAATGGATTCCTCTCTAATTTTAGCTAACTTGATTTAAAAACAGATTTTAATATAAACTGATACAATTTATGAAATAAAGATTTAGTTAGTTAGTTATGTAATAAAGCTAGAAATCCTGACATGCTTAAGAATAGTGTTAAGAAGTGTTAAGGTTATTATAATTGCACACCACTCTCTGGCATAGGCACATATCTAATAATTATCCATACAACTCATCCCTTTCACACTTAGCTCAATAACACTCAATAACACAGTTCAAACGTATGCATAAATGACTAAAAGTTAAGCCAGGATTGACTAGGAGAAGCTGGGGGGGCTGAGAAAAAGAACAGATACGTTTGATTTGCTTGGTTTCCTAGTCAAGTCTCCCAAAAAGAAACCCACTTAATCTATTCCCTATACCATTCTGCTATCACAAGGTAGGACTTTCGCATAAAATAGGCTTTCAGAAATTTGAGCAGATCCTGTAATAATGAAATTCTCATTTCTACATATTTTTCTCTATATATGAAAGGCTGATGGCTCTTTGGGAAAAAATAAAATAAGCAATTCCAATTATTTGACATCTACTTTTTTGTTTGTTTGTTTGTTTGTTTCTGTGGTTGGATATTGTACAAGGTATTGTTCTCCATATCTTGTATTTAGTGGGTCACAGAAGAATATTTTTCTCAATAAAATGCTGAACTACCTAATATAAAAAATCCATCAGCCTGTTATTAAATGTATGAAATGGAAAGACAGACTAAGGCAAAGAAACAGAATGTCAGAACAAATTGTGACTTTACAATTTGAGCCTTGTAGCTCACCAGAGGTCCTCCTCAGGACCAATTCATCTTAAAATGTGCACTGTCTTTGAAGTAATACCACACGACGGCTGTGCCTGTACCAGTAGCTCTGATCAAAAACTGTAAATCTTTTTGTCACCATGTATTGTGTGAAGCAATCAATCTCAATCCCTTGGGACTTGAACTTTGTGAAAAAATGTGTTTCATCCCCAGTAAAGGGAGTAGTAAATCAGTTTCAAATGGATGTTTTGTCTGGGGTAAAGAAAAGGGTTTCAGCATATAAAGTTTATCCATTTTGAAAAATGTGCTGAATAATATAATGATTTGCTAGGGGGAATATTTTCTGCATCATTAATATTTCACAACACTATATTTAAAAAAAAAAAGACTGAGGATCTTTTGGTATTGTATGCTTAGCACAATCCACTTTTTCTTAGACATACTCAATATTCTTTATTGATTTAGCAATTTTATTTATGCCATATTACCTTTACTCTGCTTTTCCCCAGCTTTTTCTTACCGCTGCTTTAATGTATTATCGGCTTTAAGAAGGGGTATTGAAAGAATTACAATGCACCTAAAGGTAGTGATTAATTTTTTGTATGTCTACCATAACTAAGTGAGATGAGTAAGGGTGAAATGTGTTCTTCCCACTCCTCACTTCTGTAGTCATTGCCTCTCACTCATCTCTAAGAGTGACCCAGATGCAATAGATTCATGAATGTAAAAGTTTAGTGATATATGAACCTTTTAATTTCTTTTTTAAAAAAGCTCTTTTGAATTAACTATTGTTTTCTATCATAACAAAACAAAGTGAAACTGACATTAAAAATATTAAAATATTCACTTTGGTATTTGTTTAATCTGTAAAAGAAAACATCCTTTTACCTCTTAACATAACCAACTTTTCTTTATGGGTAACATCAACATCTCTGATCCATCCTTAGTACTAACAGCACCTTCTCCTTATACTATTCAAAAATATTTCTGTTTCTCTCTTTATAGATTTGACAAATATTGCCACCACATGTAGTATCTTTGGGGAAACTGTATTAAGTTTATGTATCACTGTAGGCCAGGAACTGTATGTATGATTCTGTTCTGCTCCATGGGGGAAGGTTACCACAGCTCTTCTAGGAACTACAACAGTGGCGGGCGATTAGGGTGAATCACTGACACTGTGAATACTTCTAGAAAAGTAGAACCCTGGGGGAGGTTCACATATACTGCTTCAAACTGGCTTGTCAGATACTAGGAAGACAAAGAAAGGGCTTTTGCTTTAGAAAGGCTGTGTTTAAACTGACTCGGCCTTCTTTCTGATCTAGCAAAGGATATAACTTTCTGTCAAAGGGCCCCAACCCTTGCTGGAGGGTGCGAATGACTTTGTCCTACCAGGGTTCCATAAGACTGATGGGTGACATCTGATAAGCATTTAGCATGCATATAGGAACTTTCATTGGTCTATATTTGTTTTTCTGTAGTGCTTTTGCCTTTAAAATAGAGGTGCTTGCTTAGAAAGACCTGTATGGTAACTTGTAACTGCTGGTATTATCCTGTTCATAGCTCTCGGAATGAAAACAAAGCACAGGCACTGGCCTTTAGGCTCAGTAGGGTTATCAAAAGGCAGAGAGCTGTGGAGCCTTAAAATCTTGGTGAGGAGGAAGAAAGCTGTGGATCTCCACACAAGAGAGGTGGTGGCTGGGAACTGGAAACCTGAAGTGGGTTCCCTCATTGGTCATGGTGAGGGAAACATAGGTGCAGTTACTCTGAAACTGTGACAATATTATTCAAGTTTTCCTTTTCTCTT
Organism: Platysternon megacephalum; assembly: GCA_003942145.1. Taxonomy (NCBI): domain Eukaryota; kingdom Metazoa; phylum Chordata; order Testudines; family Platysternidae; genus Platysternon; species Platysternon megacephalum. Next base: position 938,043 of record QXTE01000132.1, on the reverse strand, counting down.
TGGGATTGCCTTTTCCCTCTAAACTACTGCTCCTGTTTCTTTACATCTGACTTAATCATTGCTCTTTTTCCTGCTGTAGCATTAAGATTTCTTTATCTTTCCTATCTTGGTGTGTTCATAATGTCTATTTTCTTTTTAAAATATTTGCTATTAATGTTTTATTTGTAAATAAAATTCTTGGAATAAGAATGAACCCCTCCTTTCAAAGACGACACATACTTCAACACATTATTTTCTGCTCTGCAAATGGGCCTCTTCCTACCACAGGACTTAAACGGAAATACTAATCAACAGGGCATATCAGATTAAGGAGAATTAGTGCAGAATTATGGGTTAGCTGTATGGTGTATAATAGCATCTTCCTAAACCTTAGGACTGCAGTGAAGTTTTGTCTACTAAGTCTGGAGATGAATAGAATTTTGAGATGACTAGATACAAATTTCAGCTTTGATTGTACAGTCACTTCATAAGTAAACAAATGTGTTCTGTATTCCTTTTATTAAGGTATGCTCTGCCCTATATCTCACCCACAAACTTTTATCTTATATTGTTCTTCTTATTCTGGTGTTTTACATAAACCTAATGAATATAAGTTATAGAATAAAATATTTAATGCTAACAATGTTAGAGAATTTAGGATTGCCTAAATGTCTATCTCTACTTCTCTCCATTTGTCTCTTCTCACTCCCTTTATGTGTATATTTGTTTGTATTAATTCCAGTTGACGCTGACAAATGACTGTTGCCATTGCATCTATGATAAGATGCTCATCAAAATTAATTATCATATTTTCATGCTAGTGTGGAAAAATGAAAAATCTCTAAAATAATAACTATTTCTGATTTGTAATATCTTATTAAAATAAAATACATCAACAATTTAACACTAAATAATCATACAATGGACATTAAAAGGAACAAGACCATTGGTTAAAATATGTGTGATTAAATTAATTATATTTGTTGCTTAGGAACTCTAGAAATTATATTCTTTATATTATTACACGTTTCAACATTTTTTTAAATAATCAGATTTTTCTTTATCCTTCCCAACATTTATGAAACATAACACCCGTTTTCATTTTTTTTTAAATGGACATATTGTTCTTTCTGGGTTCAAAATGTGTCTAGGTCCTTTAAATAAAATAAAGTAAATTTACAGCTCATGACAGTTCTCAGTGACAGGAGTGGAGATAGAATTTCTCTATGCACAAAATATGTATGACATGGGCAACAGCAGTACTGACTTCCCAAAATTGCCCCATTGTTATATCCTAATCTTGGTTTCAAGTAATTAACTATAGGTATGAGAATGCAGTTTCACATCCAAGCAATGCACATATTTTCTGTTTAATACGTTCTTCTAGTTGGCACTCTTTTGTTCAGTATTTGTAGGTTGTCTAAATATTGAAATGGTAATAAAACTAAACAGCTTCTCTCTGCAATAGTTTGGCCATACAGGCTAAAACTGAAACATGTGACGACAACACTGTAGGGATTCCATGAAGGTAGTTCACTTTGATGGACAGAGGCCAAAGTTGTAAACTGCCTTGAGATCCTTTAGAACAGTGGTTCTCAACCAGGAGTACTCCTGGTGGTACGCAGAGGTCTTCCAGAGGGTACATCAACTCATCTAGCTAGTTTTACAACAGGCTACATAAAAAAGCATTAGCGAAGTCAGCACAAACTAAAATGTCATACAATGACTTGTTTATACTGCTCTATGTACTATACACTGAAGTGTAAGTACAATATTTATATTCCAGTTACTTTCTCATTTATACCATATAATTATAAAATAAATTAAGCAATTTTTCAGTAATACTTTTGTATTTTTATGTCTGATTTTGTAGATTTTAATGAGGTGAAACTTTGGGTACTCAAGACAAATCAGACTACTGAAAGGGGTACACTAGTGTGGAAAGGTTGAGAGCCACCGTTTTAGAATGTAAGGTGCTAAATAAATGAAGTAAACTGCTATAATTTTATGCTAGTTTTGTTACTATCTACATAGAGCAATAATATTTTGGCAAGTAGACCTTCACTGTTTAATCTGTTAACTAAGAACAGCATTTTCATAAATGGAAATCCAGCAGCTGCCAAAGTGAGCTTTCTACCAGACTTGAGTTTCCAAAATAGACATGCTGTTTATCAATTTTTAATATTTATGTCAATTTTTGCCCATTTTTCACTTGTAAGAACTCTAGAGAGCAGTGTCTAAATTCAGGTTAATACACAGGCAGTAAACATCTGCTAATGCACTTGTTACAATCCTATGAAAGGAGTGTGGGATTTTTTGGGGCTTTGTTTGTGTTTGGGTGGCTGGGTGAGGTTGTTTCAGTGGATGGAGAAACGTGGATATAGTCTATTAAGCATTCTAAAAGCTTTGGATTAACATTGTTTTTAAACCTTTCACAACCAGTTGTCCACCTCTGTCCTCACACCCCATGTCATAATCCTGTGAGTCAACTCTCATTATGATATAAACCTCACCATTTATCAACAAAAGCACATTCTAAAATTAAATATCCATGTAATTAATTCAAAATCATTAACACTCAATCACTCTGTTGTTTGTGAGGTGTTGTTCTTATGTTTGTAAACTCCATGTCTTCCATAGATTGTCAAACCAGAAGGGACCATTATAATCTGACCTCCTGCTCAACACACATAATTTTGTCCTGTAAATCCTTTGTCAAATCACCATGCACATCTTTGCATCTATATAAATAATATTCTTAGCACTACACATATTTAACATTTTTTCCATTCTATCTGCAGCGTGCTGAAGGCAGACATTTTGTCCTAATCTGACAGACAATGGTGAATATGATCAGCTAGAAACCCATATTAATTTATCTCCAGCAGTTTTAGATGTCATTTTTGTCATCAGCCTTTACTACACTTAAATGAATAACTGATGAATCTGACTTTGGGGAGTTATAATGGATATTTTATCAATCTTTTTGCACTCTAGTGGCTGGAGATCTGGAAAGAGGATAGGACAGGACACACCAGGATCTCCCTCCGCACCCT